>PVKN010000894.1:0-61419 GCA_004027915.1 Capromys pilorides
AGAGAATCCTAAAGATTTTTCCACCCTTTAAAAGACACTGCCAGGTGGGCTACATAGCTCAGCAAACCAAAGCACCTGCTTAGGTACAGTGCATGGCAGGGGTTCGATTCCTGGCATACTGAGACAGCGATTGAGTCTGGGTGTGGTGGCACGTGCCTGTAATCTCAGCTCTTGGGAGGCTGAACACAGGAGCCCAATCTATGTAGTAAGACCCTGTAGACTCAGTACTAAATACAAAAAAAAAAGAGATAATATCTATATTTTATAGAACTGATTAAAAAAGACAACCTGCAAGCACAGAAGCACTCACCATCTTACCTGGATGTTGTCGAACTTGAGGCCTGGCATGGTGAGGTTGTCCTTGTCTATGAACACAGTGCTATACTGCTGGGTCGCCACTGAGATCAGGACCTCCCTGGTGCCCTGACTGGGCAGCCAGGCGTCGTTCCTTCGGTCCATTTCGCTCATGCTCAAGGCAGTGGCAAAAGGGTCATCGCTCCCTGCAAACACTGCCTGGACCTGTGAAAATGGCTTTGGAGACTCGGGGATGTCCACGGATGCTGCAGAAATCGCTGATTCTGATCTTTCCATTCCTGCAGAGTAAGACGGGTTGGCAGAATCAGGGGACATTTCTCCCACAGGCGTAGGGAGAGAAGACAGCTCTCCTGGAGCTGGAGTGTGGGCGTTGGGATTACTGACAGAAATGAAGGTAG
The DNA here is from genome assembly GCA_004027915.1 of Capromys pilorides. Classification (NCBI taxonomy): domain Eukaryota; kingdom Metazoa; phylum Chordata; class Mammalia; order Rodentia; family Capromyidae; genus Capromys; species Capromys pilorides. The sequence continues at coordinate 714 of PVKN010000894.1, forward strand.
AAGTGGTGAAGGAATCGAAGAAGTCAGAGGCCAGTGAATTAGTGTTGATTGTATCTCCAAAAAATTTACTGAGGCTGGGGCTGGGCTGGACCACCTGAGGAGGGGTCTTCGCGGACGTCTCGCTTGCGCTGCTGAAACTGGGCGACTTCACCATCTGTGACTCGAAGCCATCCTGCAGGAACAAGTGCGGTTGGGAGGGAGCTGGATTCGCCTGGCTGAAGATGGTACACACGGGCACGGGCTCGTCTTTGGAGGAGGACTGACCCGAAGACACATCGGTCACGTGCTCTTCCGGGGGAGCTTCCTCATCCACGGGCACCAAGTCCCCTGCACTGGTGTCCTCAAAGGCAGGCATCCCCTTTGCTTCCTCCTGGGTGGAGTCTTCTTTCAAAGATACTCTGCTATCAGGCGTCATGTCGGACACGTCCTGGGGGGTGTCGTCCCCGTCAGTTTCACTGTCGCGACTCAGAAGGTCCATCGTTTCCTTGCCTGTGACACCGTCCAGGCTGTGACCGGCGCTGCCTTCTAGGGGTTCCACGACCTCCTGCAAGCAGCCTAGCTCACCCCCGTCGTCTTCACTGTTATTGGGAGAGTCTGAGATAAGCACGCTCTCCATCAAGTGCTCATTGAGCTTATCCACGAAGTTATTCGAATCTTCCGAGATGGTCTCGTTCTCTTCAGACCCAAACTCATCTCCACCGAGATCAATGGTTTCCTCTCGATACAGAAGCTGGCCCTCCTCCTCCTGAGGCACCTGTGGCGTGACGCTCTTGGCTCCCGCCTGGGCAGAGGGAGCCGCCTCAGGCACCACCTGCTCTCTGCCTTCCCTCTTCTCCATGTTTGCCTGAAACCAAGACAATCACAGACTCTCCTTAGGTCGGATATGGTGGCGCAGCCTGTAAACCCAGCACTTGGGAGCCTGAGGCAGGAGGATCAGTGCGAGTTTGAGACCAGCCTGGGCTACAAAAGTGAGAGCTCAAGGCCAGCCTGAACTGCATAGTGAAACCCTGTCTCAAAAAGACAAAAAAAAAAAAAAAAAAATCACAGACTCTGCTTACCTTAGTGGCAATCTGTGTCAGAAACTAAGTTGCTTTATCTTGCTTTTTAAAAAACAATTGTTGTCAGGATGGTAGGTGTACACATGTTATCATCCCAGCACTCGGGAGGCTGAGGCAAAAGGTCTCAAAAAATTTCTTTATTGCTTAGGTATAAAAATGGTTCAAAATTTACAAACCTCCATTTTCTGCTCTTATTTTATTTATTTTAATATTTTTGTATTTTAGGGAAGTGTCACAGGGTGTTCAGGGTCTCACTACTACACTGGACTGGTAGTGATCCGCCTGTTTACAGCCTCCCAAGAGCTGGGATTAGATTACAGGTGTGTGCCATGGTGCTCAGTCTCAATTGCCAAGTCAGCCTGCCCTGGAGCCGGCAGGCAGGCCCGGAGGTGAACTCCTGGCCTCAGCGCCTGTTTGCAGGCACTTTAATCCACTGAGCTATTTGGCTCATCCTTCTGCTCCTATTTTATTTGCATTTAGGACAGGGTCTACAGGGTCTCACTGCATAGACTGGACTCGTAGTAATTCTCTTGTTTTCAGCCTCCCAAAGTGCTGGGATTACAGGCACTTCCAGTCTCAATCGCTGTCTCAGCAAGCCTGGGGGGGTAGGGGGCGGGCAGGGCCAGCAGGCATGCTGGGGATTGAGCCCCACCAGTGTGCTCTGCTGAAGCAAGTGCTTTAGTCCACTGAGCTATCAGCCTGGTCCTTCTTAATTTAAATTGTGGAAAAATACACATAAAATTTAACTTCTTTTCCATTTTTAAAAAATGTATTTGGTACAGGGTCTCACTACATAGTGATCCTTCTGTTTCCTGCCTCCCCAGCACAGGGATTACAGGCATGTACCACCACACCCAGCCTTGTCTTGCTTTTTGAGAGGGTTTCAGGAGGTAATCCAGGCTGACCTTGGACTCACTATGTGATACAGCTCAGGCTGGCCTCCAACCCTGTGATCCTCCTGCTATACAGCCTGTCACATGCTGAGATTACAAGCATGCAACACCACAACTGGTTTCCATTTTAACCTTTTTTTTGGGGGGAGTATCACGGATTGAACTGGGGACCTCACACTTACTGGGCTGGCACTTAAGCCAATGAGCTACATATATCCCTGGCCATTTTGATGTAAACGATTTTTTTTTTTTTTTTTGATTAGGGAAGCATCTACAGGTTGTTTGGGGTCTCACTACTATACTGTACTCTAGTGATCCACTTGTTTAATGTCTTCTAAGAGCTGGGATTACAGTCACACCACCATGCAGGTGGGGCCACACGGCAGGCCCAGAGACCAAACCCCTGGCCCCTGCACCTGCATGCAGGTCCTTTAATCTGCTGAGCTATTTGGCGGGCCCTGCAAAACTAAACTTCTATACTCATCTTTTCCCCCTATGTCCTTCCCCCGACAACCACTATCATACTTTATATTTCTGTAAATGTTCCTGATTACCTTGTATTTGGGGAACTGTACAATATTTGCCCTTCTGTAACTTGCATATTTTAGGCCTGAACTGCATAAAATTAAAAATAGGGCCGGTGAGATGGCTCAGCGGTCTAAAGCGCCTGTATAGGCAAGCTTAGGTAATTGCAGGGACTGCGGTTCGATCCCCAGCACCACATGCTGCACCAGCCCCACACCCCGGGCAGGCTGAGCTGGCCAAAAATGAAAAAAATAAAAAATAAAAAAAAAAATAAAAATTCTGGCTGGGGAGATAGCTCCGTGGCACAAGCGCCTGCATGGCAAATGCAAGGTTGTGAGTTTCAATCCTGGTCCCGCAAAAAACCAACCAACCAACCAACCAACCAACCAAACAAACAAACAAAAACCCCAACTCTTTGGGGCTGGGGAGATAGCTCTGTGGCACAAGTACCTGCCTGGCAAGTGCAAGGTCATGAGTTCAAACCCCAATCCCACACACACACACAAAAATTCTGTTGCATGTGTATACCACACTCCTGTTTATCCACTGACTTGTTAATGGACACTTGCACTGCTTCTACTTTTAATTATTGTGAAGTGCTATGAACATAGATGTGCAAGTATCTCTGAGGCCTTGCTTTCAACTCTTCTGTGTATGTACCCAGAAAAGGAACTGCTAGTTTTATTTTCTTGTAGGATTACAAGTTTTCACAGCAGCAGACCACTTAACATTTCTACAAACAAGTATGGCACAAGTGGTGCAATTTCTCTACATCATCACCCACACTTGCTACTTCTTGGTTTTATTTTTCATTAAACCGGTACCCACCGTACTGTGTGTTGAATTTTAGCTTCAAAACACCTTAAGACTGGGCATAAGGAGCCGGGGAGATAGCTCAGCGGTCTAAGCCCCTGCCTAGCAAGCACAGGGTCTCTGGTTCTATCCCCCTCTCCCCCGCACCGCTCCAGGCGTGCTAAGCCCAGCACCACAAAAACCGGGTATTGCGGCGCACACTTGTAATCCCAGCGCCGAGGCTGAGGCAGGAGGGCCACTATGAGTCCGAGCTGTGTAGCAAGACTCTACAAAATACTAACCTACTGTCATCTTTCACCCTGACCCTCCGAGCTTGTATCACTGTCTGCGACTCCTAGGAACTGGAGACACGGATACCAGCAAGGGAAAAAGGCAACACAGAAAACAGGGCAGGGCTTACAAGAGCAAACTAGGTGATTTGTGTTTGTCCTGCAGTATGTGTGCATCGTCACCTGGTCCTCAGCTACAGCTGCTAGGTAGGATGCTACTCGAGGAAGCAGGCTGAAGTATGCAGCTTGATCAAAACCACACAGCGGGCGTGGTGCACGATCCAGGACCAGCTAAGGCCAAAATGTCAGCCTGCCCTGCCTGAAGAGAGCACAGAAGGCGCGGACGCCTTGTCTACGCGGAGTGCCCCAGGCTGGCAGGTTCCAGGCTGGCACTGCCCAACCCCTCCTGACCACCGTGGCGCTGAGCCTCACCTGCGACCCGCCCCTGGGATGGGGAAGGGGTCACTCGCGACCGTAACCCAGGTCCTGGAGACGCTGACAGCCCGGAAATAAGGAAGAGCATCCGGCACGCCCCCTCCTGCGCTAGTGCGCCTGCGCGCGCTGGTCCTCTGTGCGCGCCGGACCCGGGAGCCAGAGGTCGAACGCGGGGTTGCGTTCCCGGTTTCTCTGCTTGGACGGTGGCGGGGAAGCCAGGTTATAGAAAGACAGAGGAAAGAAATTACCTGCCCTGGAGTGTTTTTGACACTCAGGCTAGTAGCAAACTTGTGACAGGACAGGTAGTAAGGGAAATGATTATTTTGGCCAACGATCTGTAGAAATACTAATTTCTAAGAAATTTTCTTTGTCACACTGATGATAAAGATGGAATAATAGTTGGGATGGACTTACTCCATGAGTATGGAGACCTTTCATTCCCTTACCTCTGCAAGTTTATGTTGGCAGCGGTTGAAGAGAAATCTAGTGTCTAGGGCTCTGCTTACTTGAGTTGTCATATAATCTCAGAAGTCTCCTCATTCACTCCAATATTCATTGAACCTTAGCTCTAAGCCTTGCTTGGTGTTGAACACCGGGTACAACTTAGGAAACCAGACCCAGTCACTTTCATCACAAAGGGGTAAGGATGCAGAGGCATCTGGTTTTGGAGTCCTAGTGAAATCAGACCTGTGAAGGGTTTTCAGCTACAAATGAATTTTGCTATTGCCAGTTAGCATGGATCTTTGCTTTTAGTAATAATGGAAATTAGAGCACAGATTTAGAGGAAAAAGCTCTAATTAGTACAATAAAATGCTAAGAGACTTTAGCCTGAGCCATGAAAGAGTCTGGCCTTCAAAGGAGGCGGAAAAGACTCCATTTGAGCAGCAGAAGGGACACACTCTGTGGACTGAGATCTCCAGAGGCTGGAGGCTCGCTTGTAAGGATTACCTGCTGGGCTGGAGGCTGGTTGATCTTTGTCTCAGTCCTGATTTGCTAGCCAGGTAGTTCCCTTCTCATGAAATGATTATTTACTGCAGGTGGTTTCCTCCATTTGGGTTTCTGCTTTTCCTAGAATCCAGGTAATTACTAGTTTAAGACAATGGCTGAAGACTTATGCAAAATTGAATGTCCTTGTAAATCGTTTATCTTGGTGCCTTCCACTCTCAAAGGAGAGTGAGTTCAAGGCTAATGAACTACATAGAATCTAAATATTTAGCATACCTATCTATGCAAAGCTGAGAAGGAATTTGACCCAAAGATTTAATTAGAAAAGATACAAAATTAAGTTTTGTTCTACTTATGTATTGGACGTTTAAACGACAGCCTGAGACGAAAACACAGATTAAGCATTTGAAGATAATAGGCTACAGTCCTAAGTTCCACCCGGTATCTTGTCTTTTTTTTTTAATTTTAATTTTTATATTTTTGCGGTCGGGGATTGAAGTCAGGAACTTGCTCTTTCCAGGCAAGCACTTATTTTACTGAGCTATCTCACCTCAATGGTGGTCTTTACGTCATGATGGTATCATCACACAGTGGTCATGTGTCCCAGAGCCATTAACCAAAACAAGGCGGGCACTCTGGGAGCGCAGTCTGAAAGGGGCGGCCCCTAGCTGAAGCCTTTACTCCCCAGTACCCTGGGGCACCTGTAGTCTTCCCAGCCACAGCAAGACTCTGGGTGGAACTATTTAATATAAAAAAAGCTTGCGCACACAGGCGGAGCGAAGATAAAACTGATCACAGTAACTGCAATGACCGAGCGCCGGCCATTCTCTCCACGGGTAAGGTGCAGGAAAGGCCAAGAGGATCAGTAATTCCCGCTGCGCCTCAGCGCTCCTCGTCCCACCAGATCCTGGAACCCTAGCGCCGCCTTCCGCCTAGTCCCTCCCTATTCTTTCCATCCTGACTCGCTACCCAGAAGCCACCTTAGTTGAGAGCCCGGATGAAAGCTTAAGTACGCATGCGCCTAAGCTGTGCGCTACTGTCATTGGCTGCCCGCAAGGAGCATACCGATGACGCTAACAAAAACAGGAAGCGAGTCCTACGGAAGTTGTGTTGGGTCAAAAATAGTGAGCTCAAGTGTGTAGCCTCACGGAGTCAATGAATGGACACTGTGATCGTGCCCACCAAGTGGGACACTTCGGCTGTAGCGAGGATCTGAGCGCCTGAGCCGCAGGCAGATCCCTTTCCGCAACATGGAGGACGATGCGCCGGTGATCTACGGTCTAGAGTTCCAGGTGGGCTACGAGAGGGCGGCAGATATGCTGTTCTGGCCCCTGATAGCACGCCGGGTCCCAACAAGGACTTTCGGCACTTGTGATTTCCCGATGCCTGATCTCCGCGAGGGAGACTGAGGCATCCAGGGAGAACTGGGGGCAGGATGGGGCGCGAGAGACCTTAGAGACAGTAGGTGGGCAGGGCCATCCGGTCCCTTCCTCCTCGCTCTTGTCCTGGGCGGCGCACTCTGGGAAGACGGGGGTGTGTGGCTGCCCACCTGTTCTGAGAACTGGAGTTCCTCGAAGGCGGCAGCTGAGTCTGATTTTAATTTGACCATGCCAATAATTTTAGCACTTGGGAGGTTGAGGCAGGAGTATCGCCTTGAGTTGGAGGCCAGACTAGGCTACGTAGTGAATTGAAGGCCAGCCTGAATGACAAAGCGAGGCTCTGTCTCAGACAACAAGTAAACAGTATAATGTTGAAAAGGTTTTACATACGCTGAAGATTGTGGAGATCTATCTAAAATTCTTGTGTTTCCTTTTCTTACTTACTCTAATGCCAACATCTTACATAACCAGGATACATTCTCAAAGCTTAGCGATGAACATGGGTGCAGTACTACACAAAATACTGGCTTTATTCGAATTTCACTAAGTTTCCCCACTGTCCTATTTCTCCTTCATCCTCACTTCTCTGTTCACCATGACTACCATGTAGTAAATGCTTAAGGAGTAAGGGCAGAGTGAGCCCCCTGCTATAGGCAATGGAATGGGAGTGTCCTTGGCAGTTTGGAAGCTCAAGAAGGAAGCTCATGTGGGTAAAATTGTTGGAGAGGGAGAGAGATGGGAAGGTGGGTAGGTGCTCTGATCTCAGTGAGGGAGACTGAGGCTTCCAAGGCCTCAGGAATTGTGCAGGGCCAGTGAGTGCCCTGTACTGGTTTTCATCTGATCAGGTAGCTTTTGAGACCCTGTTGTGCTTATGGTGCACAGGAACACAGAGAAATAGAAACATAAATTGCTGCCCAAAGTACTTGGTCCATAATTCAATGCGGCAGTATGTGCCACAGATAGAAACGTTCTTGACTTTGTAGCAAATTATGGTGAGAAAGTCTTGTCAGAAGCATCAAAGCTGCTGCTTGGATTCCTGAAGTGGAAGTGATGGCTGCACCACTCTATAACTGGGCTGCCGGGGCCTCGGCTTCCTTGCAGTGAAATGGGAGGAAAGCCAGCATCTACACTGTGGTTGCTGTTAACATCAAGTGAGTTAATAGTTTAATTCAAGGACGCTGCAGGGTGCTGACACTGTTGTGAGTATAAATTGTACCATGAGGTTTGATCCATGGCAGCGTCACACCTGCAGGTTGGTTGTACCAACTGTGTCACACAGGTCAGTGGCCCCAACCTGTTGCTACTGGGCCCTGACCTGTGTGTGTGACACTGCTCAGCAGGAGACCGTGAATCGTTTGGACAGGCAAGTGCTATGCAGGTGAGTGTTGAGAGTTGAGTGAAGCTCTTAGGAGCTTGTCCAGTTCATCCTAATGAAGGCTTTTTCGAGCCCCAGCATTACTTGTAAGTGGGGCAGACAGCGCTGGAAATCAGTGGCAGGTGTTTAGGACTGAGATCAATTGAGAGTGAGGGCACAAAGAGGAACCTTGTAGTTACTGAGGAACCCTGTGTGTGCTTCAGACGGGCACCGACCCCTGCTGTGGGCCTGATGCGCTGGGGGAAGGAATGGGTAAGAGGAGGGAAGAAGGAGGTTTGGAGCCACAAGTCTACACCAAGGAATGAGACACAAACTTGGCTACATGGTGCTTTTTAAAGGTGTGTTTTAGATTTGTTTATAAAAATGCTTTTTCCTGCTTCCATTTTTTAATAGTGTCTTGTGTGATGAGGTAGAACAAGAGAATGGCAGATTTATAGTCCTTTTCTCCAGCTGTGTCAGCTCTCCTCTCTGAAATAGATGATGTAGTTAGACCTTTCTTCTTCCTTCTTGCTTGGCCTTAGCCCTCTCCAGGCACTTGAGTCCCTACTCATTGTCTCTGCCTTCCCAAGTTGCTCTTCTTTCTCAGGATGCCCGCTGGCTTGCCTGGCTTATTTTTGGTTTTCTTCCATTGTGCAGCAATGGCATGTAATCCCATATCTGCCTGAAACTGAGCTGGAACATGAATGTGGAGAAATGTCAATGTGTGGTTGTGCTCTGGTCAGCATTTTTGGTACTTACACATGGACTAGCTTATCTTTTGATCTTTTAGAGTCTTTGTCTCCTCTCTTATGAGAATCTACATTCTCTTTTATTTTTATTTTTTTGTATTTTAGGGAAGGGTCTACAGGGTGCTCAGGGTCTCACTAGTAGATTAGACTCATAGTGATCCACCTGTTTACAGCCTCCCAAGAGCTGGGATTACACATGCCCCAGGGGCAAGGCCAGCTGGCAGGCCTGGGATCAAACCCTGGCCCCTGCGCCTGTTTGGAGGTGCTTTAATCTGCTGAGCTATTTGGCCAGCCCTATTTATTTACTTTTTGAGACAGAATCTCACTATGCAGTTCAGGCCATCCTTGAGCTCACTTCATAGCTCAGGCTGGTCTCAAGCTTACAACAAATCTTCCTGCCTCCATCTTCTGAGTTCTAGGACTACAGGGGTGTGCTACCATGCCTAGCCTGTGTACTTTTTCTTGAGATGGTCTCAACTACAGCCTGTAGTTCAGGCTATCCTTGGACTCACTGTGTAGCCCAGGCTGGCCTCAAACTCACAGCAATCCTCCTATCAGCCTTCTGAGCACTGGGATCACAGGCACGCACTGCCATGCTTGTCATTTTGGTGTTTGAGACAGGTTCTTCCTATCTAGTTCAGGCTGGCCCTGAACTCGCCATGGTCCTCCTGTTTCAGCCTCCTGAGTGCTGAGATTATAGGTGTGTACCGTTATACCTACTGAGAGTTTATCTTTTTTTTTTTTTTTTTCCTGTGGCCAGTTCATCCTACCTTGGGATAAAGCTTGTGTGGCATGTGGTGCCAGGAATCGAACTGCAATCCCTGTGCTTGCCTAAGCAGGCACTTTAGACTGCTGAGCTATATTGCCGGCCCTGAGTCTACATTTTTTTAAAGCAAGGATTTTGCCTCATGTCTCCTGGGCACCCCCACAGCACCTTCTGGGGTGCTACAGAGTGTGAGCCACAGGCATAGTCAGCTGTTCGTTAATGACTTGAAGCACAGCAAAGTCATAATGTAATCATTCCCTTTCATAGGGCTTCTTTCCTAGGTCCTATTTTTGTTGACTTTTGTGCTTGTATCATCAGGAGTGTTGGCATACATGTTCCTGTGTTTGAGCTTTGTCCCGTCTGTTAGTACAGCCATTAACTGGACCCAGGTCAGGTCCGCTGTGACCTGTGGTAGGCAGTAGGAGCCCACTAAAAGGTCTTGTCTGAGGGTGGGGGGCGCTGTCCTCAGCCTTCTCCCCACCACCTGGGGTTCCAGCTCTTGGAGCAGTTGGGGCCTTGTCTCTTAAACAGCTTCCCTCCTCCTTTTTACAGTCAGTTCTTCCTCAGCCAGGTGTTTAAGTCAGAATGTTGCCAATGTCAGTGTCATACTTCCAGGTTTGTAAATCTATGCACATTTTTGGTAGAAGGCGTATATATTCACATGCACCTTACTAGTTCCGTAGTTGTGAAGCTGCAAGCGTTGCCCTCGCTTGTCTGCCGAAGAGGCTGCAGGAGGACTGGCCATGGGGCCTTGAGAGAGATGCCTGGAAAGGCTGAGCAGACAGCTCCCAAAGCTGTCGCAGCCAGTGCATGTTTAGTGGCTTAAAGAATGTGATTTCACAGTTCTCTAGGTTAGGAGTGCAGCGTGGGCCTCCTGGACTGGAAGTGGGGCCTTCGGAAGTCTCCACCCCGGGAGAATCTGCTTCCCGGCTTCTGCTGCCTTTCCATCTCCCGTTACTTTGTTCCAGGGCTCACGGCTCCTTCAGTCCATCTTCAGAGCCAGCAAGGGCTGCCTGAGTCTTCCCCATGCCATCGCCTCTGATTCTCTTGGTCATTTCTCTTGCTCCGACTGCAGCCAGGAAATGTTTTCTGAGCTCAAGAACCCTGCAGTCTCTGCATCTCGAGCCCTTTCCTTTGACCATACCCGCACAGCCCTCTGGCTATGTATGTTAACTGACAGCTTCCAGGGATGAGAACATAGATCTTCTCATGGGCCATTGTTGTTCCTGTCGCAGGGCACATGGGGACCTGGCCTGGGTCCAGTTAATGGTTGCACTAACAGACAGCCGAGTTTGAACTTTCTGGCTCAGAGTACTAATGCAAGCTCTAATATCCTGTTTTGTCATTTTTCCTTCTTGAAGCTTCCGATTCATCACCTGAGATTCTTGACTTACTTTCTTTTAATAATTGGGCATGTTAAATAGAGTTGGAGTAATTCATGTTGTGGAATATTGCCAACATTTCATAATCAGGAAATCCAGCAGACCCTGACATTATCAGTGGGTGGCAGGTCTCAAACAAGGCTTGCTCCAGGAATTCTGCTCAGTCAAACAGAGCTACTTTGCCCAGTGTCCCCGCTCTCTCCAGGGACACTGAGTCAAGGGCCTGACTGATGAGGGTGGCTGGTGGCTGACATAAAGTCTTGCCTCAATCTTGATGGCTCATCCAGCCCCAGAGCTCTCCAGTGGACATCCCAGCTTCCACTGCAGTTGTGATATAAGCTGATTTCGCCTTCTGCCCAGTCCTGCTTCTTCTCTCTCACATGGATGATGCCCAGGAATACTATTCACAAGCTCCTGGACATGTATCTTAGAGTTTGAGACTTGTGTTCCAGGGAACTCTGTCGTTTGACTCCTCTGAAGGTCTCTTTCTGTTGTTTCTTTTGGTTTTTGTCCATATAGTTTTGACTTATTATATGACTGGTTTTTGTTGTTGTTTTTTGATTAAAACATCTGAATGTTGACCCTTCCTTCAGAGGAGCAGTGGCCCACTTACTGGCCTTCATTTAACCCACTCAGAGGGTCAAGATGATTTAGAACATGAGTCTGTATTGGCTGTTGTGTTTCTAGTTTCCCTTCACTTCTAGGCTGTAGCCCTAAAAATCAAGGGCTTTCTCTATGCTTTGTTGCTTAAGCCCCAGGAATCTGTCAGAAACTTTTAGTTAACATCAGCCTTTTATCAGACCTGCCCAATTGACAGATGCCCCTAGGTGAGGGACAGTCAGGTCTTGGTCTCCTTTTCCTCCTAGTTGTCTGAAGCCTTGAGAAAGATTTGCAGTGCCTTATTTCTTTCCTTTCCTTTCCCTTTCCCTTTCCCTTTCCCTTTCCCTTTCCCTTTCTCTTTCTCTTTCTCTTTCTCTTTCTCTTTCTCTTTCTCTCTTTCCCTTCCTTCCTTCCTTCCTTCCTTCCTTCCTTCCTTTCTTTTTTGTGGAACTGGGATTGAACTCAGGCCCTTGTGCTTGCCAGGCAAGCGCTTATTCTACTGAGCTATCTCCCCAGCTCCCTTATTTCATTTTTTTAAATCTTTCTTTTTTATGTATTTAGTATACGGTCTACAGGGTCTCATTGCCCAGGTGATCCTCCTGTTTTCAGCCTCCCAAGCACTAGGATTACAGGCAAGCACTACCGTGCCCGGTCTCAGTCACATCTCAGCGTGCCCTGGGTGTGAGACTGGCACAGCACGCAGGGGATTGAGCCTCAGTCCCTGTGTCTACCTAAGCAGGCACTTTAATCTGCTGAGCTATCTGGCTGGCCCCCTATTTAATTGTTGTAGCTGTTTACTTTAAATAATTTTTTAAAAACCACCTATGGTGCTATTGCTAGGAACTATTTCCTGCCATATTGTTTTGTCGAAGTCTAATTTATCTAATCAATCTTTAACTATTGAAATCATGGTGTTATTTAAAAATACAGCTAGTAGGAACTGGGGAGATAGCTCCGTGGCACAAGTGCCTGCCTGGCAAGTGTAAGGTCATGAGTTTGAATCTCGGTCCCGTAAAAAGCAACAACAACAGAAAACCAGCTGTTGTGATATGAGTAATTTATTTTTATCGCATAACTTGTGTGCCCATTTGCAATCATTGTCTGTATGGCTTTGAAGCGGAGTTGCGTTAGAAGCGTCTGGCTGCCTCCGACACTGACTTGCCTTCATCAGCGGTAGCTGAGAGACGCTGCCCTCTCCAGCTCTGAGGCTGGCTATAAATGCTTGTGCATTTTCCTTCTCTCTGCAGGCACGGGCTCTCACACCTCAGACTGCAGAAACAGATGCCATCCGGTTTTTGGTTGGGACACAGTCTCTTAAATATGATAATCAGGTAACTATTTTTGACAAACATATACATGTTACTTACTAAGCTTATTTTTAGTTTTATAACCATTTTGCTCTTGATTTTTCAGGCAACATTTGCAGAAAAAATTAATGCTGTACAAACAAACTACCACTTCCCATAGATTTAAATGTACTTTTTCAAGGTATTATACAGTTTTGTATAATGATTGAGTGCAATAATTTAAATGCACTTGGCTCAGCTTAACTGTTGAATTTCATTGTCACCAAGCTCGGTGGGGATGAGAGGCGGCAGGTGACTCTGCAGTTGCTCCTCAGACTCCATCCAGCTGAGCCAGGACCAGGTCACTGTCCTGCCTTCACACAGAGTACTGACCACCTTAGCCAGTTGACCAGGAGGGGACCTTCTTGCCACTGTGGCTACTGCAGTGGACACACACAATCTGGAGTCAGCTCGAGGATTGGTACTGTCTGACCTCAAGTAAATGAGTTAGCTTGCACTTCCGAACGAGCCGCGGATTCCATAAGGAGGTATAGCTAGCACACACCTGTGCACGTGGGGCACACTTGTAGTACTTGGGCACTTGGGAGGCTGAGGCAGGAGGATTGTGAGTTTAAGCCCCGCCTAGAAAATTTAGCAAGACTATCTCAAAGCAAAGATATTTTAAAAAGGGCTGATAACCAGGTGTGGTGGTGCACACCTGTGATTATAGCACTCAGGAGGCTGAGGGAAGAGGATTTCAGTGAATTCAAGGCCAGCCTGGGCTACATAAGTGAGTTCAATACTAGCCTGTGCTGCATAGTGAGACCCTGTCTCTAAATAAATAAATAAATAACACAAAACAAAAAAGGCCAGGAATGTAGTTCAGTGAGAGAGCCCTAGCTCCAGTCCATAGCTACCCTCTCAGCTGTCTTTTTCTGCTACAGTTAGAGAACAGAACGGATCACTTTTTATTTCTGCCCTTAGCTGTGGTTTGAATGTGAACCCAAATGACTGGTAGGAAAGTGTGTTTCTTTCTTGCCTTTTTTTTTTTAATGCATTTAGGACAGGGGATACAGAATCTACAGAGTCTCACTACTTATATCGGACTTATAGTGATTCTCCTGTTTTCAGCCTCCCACAGTGCTGGAATTGTAGGCACACACCAGTCTCAATTGCCTGTCTCAGCTGCTCTGGGGTGTAGCCAGCAAGGCCTGCTGGGGACTGAACCCCAGGTACTGTGCTCTGCTGAAGCAGGTGCTTTATTCCACTGAGCTATCAGGCCGGCCCAGGAAAGTGTTACTGCCCTTCTGGTTGGGTTTTTCTGCTTCCAAGGAAGGCATATGCCTTTGTCAACACTTATGTATTCACTCATTCATTCATTCATGAAAGGCTGATTTTTGTCTATTAATAGAACTCTTCAGTTGCTGTTTTTTCTGTGCTGGGTGTACAAAAATCTACAGGTATTTGCTCCCTGAGCTGTGTGTTCATTGAAATGGTGCAGTGTATGTGCAGATGATGAGAGCAGGGCTTGCGTGCCCTGCAGAAGACTGGGCTGCCTGGGGCTTGGCCAGAGGTGAGGCAGGGGTGTGGAGCGGAGGTCCTTTATTTGCTTCTGCAGTACGCCTCTTCTCCAGGTTCCGTTGTACATCAGTAACCCTGTTTATTATGTGCTAATACAGGAGTCTTATTCCTCCCGGGAGGCATGAATGAGGTTTGTCCTCTCTTAGCTCCCATGTTGAGGTCCTGATCTCAGGAAAGCTGTTGCTGGTGTGTTACTAATGAGTTTTGCTTTTGCCCAGTTTGGATAGAAATCATGAGTAGGCAAGTACAGCTGGCTCAGTGTCAGCAGGTTCCTAGGGTTTGAGTTCCAAACTCTCAGCCCTCACATTAGCAGCTCTCCCGGCTATAGAGCAGTTCCTGGGAGCTCTGGAATTCTGTCTCACTGCCCTGTGCAGGTGAATAGGTCCAGCCTGCCAGGCTGTTGTAGGGTGGGGGCTCCTTATGGACCAGAATAGGGGCATCTGAGGTGGCCCCGAGGGCACAGTTGTCCATAAAGGCTGCATGACATTCAAACTCTCCCGAGTACCTTTTCTTCTTAGTTTTCAGCCTTAGCGCTGTGGTTGCATGCTTGTATTTTGACTAATGATCACCTTGTTCCCATGTCCCTGATGCCCGGAGGTCCTGTCCTTAGCCACCACGTGAGTTTCCTGGGTGCTTTCTGGGTGTGCAGATTCCGGGGCCCACTCCTGACTGGATCTGTTTGTCCCACTTTTCTTCGTCCTTGCCTTTCTCTTCCTCTTTCTTCTCGTTGCCTGTCCTCTGCCCTCTGTGCTCATTCTTTAAGAAGAAAAGAGTGTTGTGGCCCTGTGTCAGTAGAGGGCTGCAGGGAAGCCCAATGCCTCGTGTGACCAGTCCGAGGGCCTCGTTGCCCTCTTTCTGCGTCTCTTCCTTCAAGGTGGGCACTGTCTGCCAGGCCTTGCAGGGTGGGTCACCCGAGAAGTCTGCCATCCCTGGCAACTCTTTTGTGGGCTCTTTTCAGCTCTCAGGCTGGTCTAAGATGTGCCAACCACTGTGCCTTCTGGTGCTTTTCCCCTTCAAGCCCTTTTTTTGGAGAAATGTGTAACTGGCAGGTCTTCTGCCTGCCGATGCCAGTTATGTAGGCTGCACTTTATAGGCTTGAGGTGCCCTTGTCCTTCTCAATCTACCCTTGTCGCAGCATTTCATTGTGATAAGGTTGGATGGGGGAGGTTGTCTATGAGCCTGCTGTAAAATCGGCAATGTGGAAAGACCTGGAGACCTGCTGAGATTGGAATTGAAGACTGAGGGCACTCTAGCTAGCAGACGTGTGGCCCTGTGACCTGTCCAATCCTGTGCTTCATGAAAGAAGTCTGAAGGAAGAGGATGTGGGCCAGGCGGTGGAGCTGTCCTCGGAATCCATGGCTTAATCTTCCACAGAAGAGAGCAGAGCTCTGTGTAGAGGAGAGCGAGGCCCACCTGGCTGTGCGGAGGAGGGCCGGGCCCGTGGTATGGGCACGATGACCCTCTGAGTGGTGGGGACAGAGCCAGTGGGTGCATCCAGGCTCCCCCAGGCAGCTCTTCTAACACAGGGGCATTGCAGAGGAGGTGTGGCAGAAAGGGACGTTTAAGTGCACTCTGTTTTTTTCCCCTAGAGTTAATGGATTTCTGATAAGCAGGAAATATGTCAAACACTGAAGGAAAAACTTCCCAGCGACATGAAAATTATTTATGATTTTGTATGTTACCTTTTAGTCTATGGTCACATGCGGCCATTTTATATAATTGAGTGCCTTTTTATCCCTGCTTTTAAAAAGGAATACTCATAACATTTTTGATGTATAAAATCATAATTTTTAAAGCCATGTAATCTTCTATAATATATATTTTGGGATTAGTCTTTGGGGCACATTTGAAGAAGTCAAATTACTCTTTCAACTCTGACATTTATGTAGTTCTCTTTACATATCATAATGAACCTCTTAAAATTATTGAATATATAGAACATGTACCAGTGTTACCACAGCTTTCCTGGTATTGGTGGCCACCAGTTAAATCCAGTTGGCTAAGTATTAATTGATATTGCAAAATATTCATTTTTTAAATATTTAAGTCATTGATTGTGATAAAGAATGATTTCACTTGGCTCTTTGGTACTTTGTATCGATGTCAATGAATTTCTGCCTCCAGGTGTAAGATACTCAGTGCACAGCTGGCTGTAGGCTTACACACTCGTGTGCATGGAGCTCTCATTGCCCCCCCCTCCCCCCCAGCCCTAGCACCCTAACCCTGCTGGAAGTGGCCACTGTGCCCCAGGTCTCTGTTGCCTGTGATCAAATCAGTGATCCCTTGACCGTCAGTTCTTAGTGGAGTTAAAACATAGGATGGCGGCTACACAGGCCATGTTTACAGATCAGTTTCCCTGCACTCTCAGCGCTCACTCGGCATTGCTCGAGGGCCCAGATGTGTCTTATGGGACTCAGAAGCTGCTCTTGAGGAAAAAACCCACTGCTCACACGGGCTTGAGGCAGGCACTGAGGATGATTTTAAAGCTAACAGCAGTGAAGTTAGCGTCCCCCAAAGAGAACAGACAGACCCCTAACCCAGACTTCTGCTTAAGTCAGTCCACCTCTGGCTTCCAGGTGACCCCAATGGGCAAAGCGGCCTCTTCACTGCAGATAGGGGGTTAGATGTAAGGCCTCCTAAGGCTAAGGTGGGTTTAAATTCTACACTAGTGGTGTGGAGTGCCCCCTATAGATGACAGGGTGCTTTTTTTTTCTTGTCTGTGTGAAATTTTGTTATGCACTTCAGACTGGCCTTGAACTCACTTGTAGCCCAGACTGACCTTGAACTCCCAGTGATTCTCCTGCCTCAGCTTGTTGAGTGCTAGGATTACAGGTGTGCTCCACCATGCCCTGCTGGCTTTCACATGGTGGCCAAGCATGATCCATCCCAGAGCCTGCTGGGCAAAGTCCTTGTGGTCACTGCCAGACCCTGCTGGGAGCTATTCCCAACTCCTGTCTTCCCCACTGCCACACACCTTTGCCATGCTGTTGGTTTGCACAGCCTGCTCTGGACTGACAGGCGGCCTTCACTACAGCTGTGGCACAGGAGGACAGAGCTCATAGCTTCATTTTTTGTAAGACTGGAAAGGGCCAGAGGGCAGTGTTAACATATCTCACAAGTGTATAGGGAGTTAACCCTTAGGACTCTGGAGAGTAATGCAGTAAGAATTAAATTGCAGCAGGATATACTATTGTATAGTAATAAGCATTAATGCAAACTGTATGCCTCAGTTACTTTTCTCTTATTGCTGGGACAAAATACCCAGTGCTCAAAATTAAAGAAGGCAAGGTTTATTTAGCTCACAGTGAAATTTCAGTCCATACTCATCTGGATCTGAGGCAGAGTGGCACATGGCAGAGGGCAGCAGTTCATAGTGGTGGAAAACAACAAAATAGCAAGAGCAAAATGGAGGAGCAGCAGCAGAGAGCAAGCCTCTCTCTTCCTCATATTGCAGACCATCCGCCCCAGGGTGGGTATAGCACTCACACCCACCCATAATCCTAGCACTGAATCATGAATTATGACACTTTTGGCGGTAACTCCTGTCTTCTCAGGTTGGCTTTACTCCCTCCTTACAGCTTTCCTCAGATGATCCGCATTTCTGGCTTTTCCATACTTCTAGGGTCTCCCCTGCGCTTCTGCTTTCTGACAGCTTCACACACTGCCCTCTCAGAACCACAATGCCGGGCCTCCAAGGCCTTTTTCTGAAATCTAGGTTGAAGCCTTCTTAACCTCATAACTCTTGCATTCTGCATGTGCCTAGATCTAACACCACCCCGATGATGCCAAGGTATCTGCCAGCTGCGGCAGTAGCTAGGTTTTCTTCTCTCTTGGCAAGAGGGGTCAAGTACCTGGACTGCTGGGCACTCGGAGCCTGATTCTGACGAGTAGGTTCTCTGTGTTGCTGACATTCTGGGAGCTGGCATGGCTGTCGCCGTTTTGGAACTGGGCACTCTTTGGCTTCCTCCTCAAAGCACTCTTTCACTTTCGCATTTTTGAGGATGCAGAGGGTAGAGATCTACTGCTTCTTGTGATGCCCTCAGGACATCTGTTCTATTTTCCTGCTCCTGACAATGGAGATCTCAGCTCTGTCTTTACAGTCCACAACTTTATTTGAGCTTCTTTCTTGCCAAACTCACAACACTTAGAGTAATGTATGTATATATATATATATATACACACACACACACACACACACACACGCACACACACACACATATATATACATACATGTACACATACATATGCCAGCTCAGCCTGCCCTGGGGGTGGGGCTGGCACAGCATATGGTGCTGGGGATCAAACTGCGGTCCCTGCATTTGCCTAAGCTTGCCTAAGCAGGCGCTTTAGACTGCTGAGCCATCTTGCCAGCCCAAGTAGAGTAATTCTGATGGGCTCTTTGCTTGATTCTCAACACAGATCTGGCTAAATGCTCCCAACATTAGCCATGCCACTGTGTCAACATTTGACTATCTTGAAATTTCCTTTGCCAGATTAATCAGTCTGCTGCGCTTAATCTGTCTCCAGCAAAGTTTCTGGACATGAGCAAAATGCAGACAGACTTTCTGCCAAGCCATAATACACATCATCTGGAGTCCAGCAACCAGTGCATTCTTTTTTCCCAGCAGAAACCTCCCCAGCCTGGTCTTTACTGTCAGGATTTTTATTACCATTCTGGTCTTTTAAGCCCTGACCAGAATTTCCCATACAGAACAGCCTTAGACTTTCCAGCACTACTCTTTCAGGCAACATCTCCAAACCTTTCATCTCTTTCCCAAAGGCTCTTGAAGCACATGGTCAAGTATAGTCACATTAGTGACTGCACTTCTCAGACCAGATTCTGTCTCACTTTTCTCTCATTGCTGGGATAAAATACCCGGTGCCAAAAATTAAGGAAGGAAAGGTTTATTTAGCTCACAGTTTGTGGAGGGTTCAGTCCATACTCTTTTGGCTCCAAGGCAGAGTGGCACATGGTTGAGGGAAGCTATTCATGATGGCCAAAAACAGCAAGAGCAGAAAGGGAGGAGCAGCAGCAGGGAGCAAGCCTCTCTTCCTTATATTGCATTCAGGCTTTCTGCCCCAGTATGGGTGTAGCACTCAAACCCATAATCCCAGCAGCAGTCACACTCATAATCCCAGCATTGGATCATGAATTATCACAAACTCTATAACCCTGCCCCAGGAATTCATAAGGCTGTGTGTGTGTGTGTGTGTGTGTGTGTGTGTGTGTGTGTGTGTAGGGATCATCTAGACATAAACCATAACACTATGTCTATCATGAAATACACATTTGATTTTTTCCATGATCATGATGTTTGAGATCATGATGCATCTTTTTCTTGCATTCGTAGATCCACATCATAGATTTTGATGATGAAAACAACATTATAAATAAAAACGTCCTCCTCCACCAGGCAGGTGAAATCTGGCACATTAGCACCAGCCCTGCGGACAAAGGGGTGCTGGCAACCTGCTACAATAAAAGTAAGTGTGGCCTTTTGTTGGGTGTTTGGGTATCTAAGGTATTACCTGAGATTGATTTCGTGGTGTGGAATCTGTCAACCTTGACCCCAGCACAGGGACTGTGTACACAGGAACTGTGATTCATGCTGTCCACTTGTACATTTGCTGCCCCACATGATGGTCTTTTTACTGCCTCTGTCTAAGCAGTATCTCACCATGCGCCCTTGGAAGTGGGTGGCAGCCTTCTTTGTTTGGAGAGGACCACGAGTTTGTAAGTGGGAATAGAGTGGTCCTGCTTGGAGGGAACCACATGTGCCTGGCCCAGTCACCTGCTGGAGGCCTGCGGAGCTGCGAGATGCTCTGGCAGGTTGTCTGTTCTCTGTCCCCATGGCCAGGCCAGCAGTGTCTGCAGACAGATTTCTCCAGAGCCTCACAGCCTGTAGTGAATGTCGTTGACTGGAGACCAGCCACAGGGCTGTGTGCAGGATGAGTGAATGACACAGGTGAAGGGGACAGAGTGTGGTCCTCGCAGGATGGCCAGGTGTCCTCTTCACCTTGCGCGAGGCTTCTGCCATGCACGTCCTCAGCAGCTGTGTGCCAGCCTTGCCCTCCCCGGTGGCTCTCCTGACTTGACTTCTGCACTGCACCATTTTCTGCCCCTCAGAGGCCACGTTCCCAGAGTGTCTGGTTGCCACTCCTCTTCCTTAGAAGACCTTCCTTCTCTTTCCCTTCCTCTTTCACTGCTGGGGGACTCTCAAGGGACAGCTTCCCCTGAAGGTCCCACTAGGCCTTCAGCTACCACAAAAGCTCTTCTTTTAGGGCCTTAAGCTGCATTCCCATGCTCGAGTTCTGTGGAGAGTCCGTTCAGGGTACTCTGCTTTCTCAGTTTCAGTTCTTATTCTTTTTTATGCCAACATCTTCAAAAATCTTCCATCCTCAAAAATCTCTATGCATGCAGCAGCATTCCTCGTTGTGAGAGTTTTTTGACACTGGCATCTACTTCTGTAGCTTTGTGTGCCACGGGTGGCCCAAGCCTGGGTCCTTCACTAGGCCTGCTGCTCTGCTCTTGGTCTCCAGGGTGACGCATCAGTACCTCTGATCTGGGTCTTCTCTGGGTCTCAAGGCCGCCATGCAGGTGTCCGTGGGCTGCATTCCCATCAGATCCAGTTTCATTGCTAGCGCACTGATCACTAGAGTCGGTTCCTGAGGGGAGGACCAAGCACCTGTTATCTTGCTTGCTGACTACGGGGACCCCTCCAGGCACCCTGATGATGAGGGGTATTGATTGAACTTGAAGTTCGCGATAGAAAGCAAATGTGGCCATTGCCCGTCTCGTCCCCTTCTCCAGGCTGCAGTGAATTCTTCTGTCACCTTAGACTGAATCCCTGAATCTCAAATCAGAGGTTCCAGACTGCGGCCCTCCCCGCCAGTCTTTACAGGAGACGTGGCAGTCTGGCCACCATTTCCCTCCCCTGTCAGTCTCCAGGAGGAAAGGTGGAGTTGCTCTGCAGCCCTGTGTGCCAGTGCCAGCGATCACCTTGGTTCCTGCCGCAGGGCAGAGCTTGAGGGTCTCGGTGCCTGGGGCGGCTGCTTTCCTGTGTGGGGTGCAGTGCTCTTTCCTTCAGCCCCAGCCGACCGGACTCGGGCTTTACCTCCGCTCTGTGTCCTACCTGGTCCACTTGGATGCTTGGTAATGACAATCACATCATGGGGCTAGGTGACAAACTCTTCAGTTCCAGCACCTCCAGGCAGGCTTGGGGTTTAGGATCCAAGCTTGTGAGTGTGCACACCCGAGCACAGAGAAGTGTGTGCGAGCCTGAGCATGCGCTGTCCTCTGTGTCGAACTGGGTTGTGGATCCCAAGGCTTCTGCGCTGTGACGTGATACAGATTCAGTCCAAAAGCCCCGGAGGCTGGAGTTAAAATGCCTACCTTAAGCTATCACTCCCTCTAGAGGTCACTCTGTAAGGAGCGGCACTGCAGGTTACCCTCTCTTTCCAGTAGGTTTTCTTTTTCCTTTTCCAGTTTTTATTTTTTTATTGGTCATGTTTACAGTACTCGGTGATCACGTTCCACATGGGGAGCTGATGCGTGGACAGACACAGCTCCGAGCTATTTTTATCCCATTGCCTTCCACCCTTTTCCCTTCCCTCTTCCCCCTTCCCCCCCTCCTTTCCCCTCCCCCATCTCTTGGTCTCTTTCCTTTGCACAGAAGAGCTTTCTAGTTCTTATTACCTATCAATCATAGTTCTCTCTCTCTCTCCCTCTATCTCCCTCTCTCCCTCTCCCCCCCCCTCTCTCTCTCTCTCTCTCTCTATATATATATATATATATAATTGTATTTGGTTTTTGCAGGGTCTCACTATGCGGTTCACACTTATGGTGATCCTCCTGCTTTCAGCCTCCCCAGTGCTGAGATTACAGGTGTGTGCTACTATGCCCAGACTGTGGCTGCCTCAGCTTGCCCTGGAGGGCAGGGCTGGTGCAGCGGCATGTGGTGCTGAGGATCGAACCAAGGTCCTTGCGCTTGCCTAAGCTTGCCTAAGCAGCATTTTATCTGCTGCATCTGCTGTATAGCCCTTCCTGTATACATTAGGTTCCTTATATATTCGAAATCTGATAGTTAAGCCTGGATGTCTGCCTTCCTTCACTTGACGTTGTGGTCTTGAGGTGTCTCCTGTTTTCCTACAGATGACTGATGTGTAGCCCTCTTTAGGACAGAGGAGTACTCTGTTGCGTGTGAATACTAGTCTTTCTTGATCTGTTTATTTTCTGGTGGACATGTGAGCTGCCTCCAAGGCCTAGCTATTATGAGCTGGGTCGGTAAAGCTTACTGGCTCACACTTGAGGAGAAGCTCCTGTCACTGGCAGTCTTAGTGCCCATGTGTATCTTGGCCCTTCCAGTTGCAGCTCTGCCTCCTTTCTGCCTCAGTTCAGCTGTGTGATGTTTTGGGTGACAGCAGCAGCTTGGAGTCAGAAGTACAAGGCTAGCAGGGCAGACAGTGTGTGGGAGTCAGCCTGGGCAGGTGCAGAGGGCGGCTGGTGCGCCCTGCGTCCTGCAGAGAGCCAGCCTCCCTCCCAGCAGTGTGCTGCATGCCCTGGCCAGGGCGTGACCATTCTTCCTCTAGGCTCTTACTGGACCGAGAGAGGAGGGGGCTGTGCGAGGGGCTCTGGGAAGTGAGGCTCGGAGTGCAGCTCTGCTCTTCTGCAGAGTCTCAGTGTGGACGTGGCTGTAAGCCAGGGCTTTGAGTTATTTCATAGTTTTAACTCACAAAATCTCTGCAACTCGGTGGAAGTGTGTAGAACAGCAGTGTTTTTGCACACTCATGCTCACACACACTGGAGTCAGTATCTCAGAGCCCTTGGAAATCAGTGTGCACTGAGCAGCACTCTCTCCTTACCCCCAT
Source organism: Capromys pilorides (assembly GCA_004027915.1). NCBI lineage: Eukaryota > Metazoa > Chordata > Mammalia > Rodentia > Capromyidae > Capromys > Capromys pilorides. The sequence goes on from PVKN010000894.1 coordinate 23,617, forward strand.
GATCCTACTAGAGAGGGAAGGGAAGTGAAAGCAGTAGCCCAGCTGTGTGTGTTGGCACACGCCTGTCAGCCCCACTCGCTTGGAGGTTGAGGCAGGAGGATCACCTTGAGTGTGAGGCCAGCCTGAGGCTACTCAGGAAGTTACTGTCTCCAAGAACAACAAGAACAAAACAGCATAGCACTAGCTTATCTGCACCTGCCTGGCCCAAGAAGCTCCTGTTTACAGATCTTTCCTTAATGAAAGGTGCTCTGTACCTAAGAAGTGATGAGCAAGTGCTGGAGGTTTAGCTCAGCAGCGTGCTGCCTGCCTGGCCAGCGTGACATCCTGACTTTGATTCCCCACCCCCCAGCCCCCCCAAAAAAGGAAAGAAACGATGGGAAATTGGCCATAGGTTAAAGTAGCCTGGAGATTCAGGCTCTTTCAGAGCAAATGGTAGCACACCTGTCCACCTGTGCGTAGCAGATGGAGTTGATAGCAGGCCTCTAAGAGGGATTTGTGGCCGTGCTGGATCCTTGCACAGTCCCTGCTGATGAGGACTGTGATGTTCTCAGAGTTGGGGTCCTGGGGGAGCGATATGTACGATAAACTCTTGGAAGTTTTTCTGTGGGGCTGATGAAGGGTGAAAAAAAAAAAAAAAAACCCTTTTACCTTTTGTTTCCTGATAACTTTGTACAAAAAGCGCATCTGTATGGAAGCAGAGTGAGAATGGCTCACAAGCTGGGATCTGTTCCAGTTGTACCATGTACGTGTGTGCATAGCAGGTGTGTGGCAGCGCGTTGCTGCTGTGACATGGATGAGGCAGTCTAGGTGACAGGACAGGTGGCCTGTGGCCCTCTACACTCTGCACCTGCAGGCCAAGCCTTCAGTCCTTTTTTTTGGCAGGGCCGGGGTTCAAACTCACAACCTTGCACTTGCCAGATAGGCACTTGTGCCATGGAGCTGTCTCCCCAGCCCCTCCTGTTTTCATCCTCCCAAGAGCTGGGATTACAGATGTGCACTGCCGTGCCCAGTCTCAATTGTGCCCTGGGGGAGGGGACAGCACCAGGGATTAAACGCTGTTTGTTCCCTGTGCTCTGCCTAGGCAGGCGCTTTAGTCTGCTGAGCTATCTGGCTGGCCTTGAAACCTTCTGTCTCGAAACTGCATTTTTTAAAACTGTCTGTCTGTCTGTCTGTCTGTCTGTCTGTCTATCTATCTATCTTTGAGACACAATCTGACTTTGTAGCCCGGCCTGGCCTCAAACTCAAGGCAGTCCTCCTCCCTCAGTCTCCTGAGTACTGGGGTTACAGGTGTCCGAACCTTCAGTCTTGACTTGGCTGTGTTGTTGCCACCTGGAAAACCCTAGGCACTCACATAATTAATACAACTCAAACTGTCTTTGGAGCCACTGGGTTCTTAAATCACCTCCCCTGTGTGGTCCCCACTTGTGTACTTCCGGGAGCCTTTAAACCTTGTTAAACACCCTGCTTCCCGTTTTCAGATTTTTGTGCTTTTTTCTTAAAATGAACTTTATTTATATTATTTTATTTATTTATTTATTTATTTATTTATTTATTTATTTTTATATTACGGCTGGCTCCGCCTGCCCTGGGGGTGGGGTTGGCGCAGCATGTGGTGTCGGGGATCGAACTGCAGTCCCTGAGGTTGCCTAAGCTTACCTAAGCCGGCGCTTTAGACCACTGGGCCATCTTGCTGGCCCCTTTGTGCTTTTTTCATTCATTGTCCTTTTTGAGGTTGGGTCTTGCTAAGGGACTTGCACTGAACTCAAGCTGGTGATCCTGCCTCAGCCTTCTCAATAGTTGGGATTCCAGGCTGTGGAAAGCAAGCCTGGTGGATGCTTGGTGTTACACAAGGCTTTGTTAAGCCTCATGGGGAGAATGTATGTGTTTCCAATACATGCTTGTAGCTGATCTTTTCTTTCAAAGTATGACTTTGTTGCTTTAATTTCTTTTTCTTTCTTTGATCTAGACTGTAGTGTGTCTGTGTGGTGTGTGACTGGTATTTATGTGCTCAGCATGTGCCATGCCTGCCTCTGATCACACCGTCCTGTGTATGTGTGCATATGAGAGATGTGTGAGTGTTGTGTGTGCGCAACACTGTCTGCTCTGGGTGTCCTGTACTTGAGGGGTGTGTGTGTGTGTGTGTGTGTGTGTGTGTGTGAGAGGGAGAGGGAGCGAGGTGTGCACAGCTCTGCTCATGTCCTTGCTGAGGCCCACGTGGCACTGGCCTCACGGTCAGCAGAGGGCACCAGCGACTTGGGTCTGTGTCCTCTGCCTCCATCCTGCACAGTGTCCCCCTCTTGTGTCCATGGTGTAGTCCTGACTCACCCACCACCCATGCACAGTATTCTGGAAGCTTCCACCACTCCTCTTGGGTCCCTAGCATCTTCACTGACCTCAGCCTTGTGGGAATCGGGGCTGCCAAGTCGGCCTGGCTGTTGCTCCTGTCTCACTGCAGCAGGAGTGTTAGGGGTCATTGCTGGGGCTGGTTTGGGGCCTCTCCAGAGAATTTGTCCTGGCTCCTGAGACTTAGCAGCTCACAGAGGGGCCCTCAGAGCCAGGGGCCCACCCAGCACCTGAGGTGGTCCCTGTAGTTGGTGGTTGTGGAGCCCAGCTTCCTCCAAATTGGTCAGAGTGTGGTAGGTGATCTGAGGGCCCCTGCTGCACCCCAAGATATTCAAAGCATAGTTGGTGATTATAGTTGGTGAGGGGTCCTGGCCTCCCCCTCGATGATTAGAATGTAGTGCCCCTTGTGTAGTTCTTAGGCAGTCATGGTAGAGCCCCCGGCAGAAGTGGTCCTTAGAGAAGGTGGGTGGAGAGCTGGAAGTCGGAGTCCTGGAATTGATGCCCACACTTGAGTGCCCCTTCATCTGCCATGCACCCCTGGGACCTGCGTGCACCCTGCCCTCCCCACTTTTCCTTGTGCCCACACACTGTGCACTCTCTAGACCCTTGGGAATGTGGGTGTCTTCTATATGCCCTCTAAAGAAGAGAGGAAGATGCAAAGATAGAGAACAGAACAGCAGTGCCAGCAGGGTGGGCAGAGGCAGGCAAGAGGCTGCAGAGCTGCAGATGAAGACTGCTAATCTACGGGCAAGGACTCTTGGTAGCAGCAGTGTTGTGTGAGGATGCATGGTAAATGAGTGGACTGCGGCAGTGAGGGATGACTGAGGTAGCAGAGGCGCTGATCTGCTTTGCTGCAGCGGGTATCTTACTGTTCAGGTGGGCGCACATACATGTGTACCTTAAATACATGTAATATAGACTGTGGGAAGGAGAGAAAATAGCCAGGATACAGTGGCACACATCTGTAATCTCAGCTACTCATGAGGCTGAGGCAGGAGGATCACAAATTTAAGGACATCCTGGGCATAATCTGTCTCAAAATAAAAGGTGCTGGTGCTGTAGCTCAGGGTAGGATGCTCACCTAGCATGGGTGAGGCCCTGGGTTTCATCCTCAGCACTGAGACACAAGAGCGACAGCCAAAGACAGCAAAGAGAGAAAGAGTGGAGAGAGGGCTGAGCCTCGTGTCTGAAAGCCTTGCTCCCTTCCCCACTGCAGTCAGCTTTCTCAGCTCCTGTGGGACCATTTCTCAGATGTGCTATCTTCTCCCTGTACCGCTGTACCCCAGTACCCGGGGAGGCCTGAATGTGTGTTGTGCCCTGCACCGAGAGCCCTGGCCCGCTGAGGCAGAGCTTTCCACTTCGTCAGCCGCGTCTCTTCCCACCACTCGTCCTGTCCCTGAAAAGTGGCCCAGCCTGGACAGCAGACCACGTGATTCCTGGGAAAGATCCCACTGGTTATTTTAAACTGAGTTAAAGGTAGTGAACGGTAAGGCGATACAAGGCATTTTTCTTAGGAAAAGCCTATTGAGATATGTGGGGCAATGCTTCCTTCCCCAGGGAAGCAGAAGGAAAGGCAAAACAGCATGGCTGAATGTAGCTCCGAGCTGTGAGGGGAGACTGTGTCTTGGCAGTGGGGGCCTCTTGTCCTGACCTCTCTGTCTGGCTTCCCATCATACACTGGGCACATGCAGTGGTGTGTATGCCTCACGGGCTATTCGGAGGCCAGCAGGATCCGTCAGGGTGCAATCAGGTGTGTGCAGCTTGGCCCTCATGCAGGAGGGCACTGTGGCATGAGCACTGAGTGCTGTCACTCCAGGCCCCTTGCTCTGTCACAGCCTCCTGACAGGGCGGGTAGAGCTCCTCAGTGCAGTATAGAGGCAGTGCAGTATAGTGTCAGCTTTATTTTACTTTTGGTAATTGTTATGGTTTATGTCTAGTTGTCCCCCCAAAGCCTCATGCAATCATGGGGCGGGGACTTCTAGAGTTTGAGACATGAGTCATGATCCACTAGGATTATGTGTTACAATTAGTTCCTCCCTGGAGCATGACCTGGGCCTGCCTAGGATATGATTGGCTCCTCCCTAGAGCGGGATCAGGGGCCCATCCTGGGGTGTGATTGGTTCCACCCTAGGGCACAATGGGCCCACGTCAGAGTGACTGAGCACAAAGAGACTTTTTAAAGGGCTGTTGCTCTCTGCTCCTGTGAGTTGGTTGTTCTGCCGCCATGAACTGGATGCCCTCTGCCCTGTTCCGCTCAGCCTTGGGCCAGCCGAATATGGACTGAAACCTCCAGCAACTGTGAGCTAAATAAATCTTCCTTTCCTTCATTTTGAGTGTCGGGTATTTGTCCCAGCAACGAGTAAAAAGTAACTAAGACAGTAATGAAAACATTTCTTGGCTGAAATTAATGTAGGCAGCGCCGGGCGTGGTGGTGCACGCCTGTAATCCCAGCACTTGGGAGGCTGAGGCAGGAGGTCAGTGTGAGTTGGAGACCAGCCGTTGCTACAAAAGTGAGCTCAAGGTCAACCTGAACTGCATAGTCAGACTCTGTCTCAAAAAGACAAATAAATAACTAAATAAATGTAGGCAGGATACCAAGTTATACTGAGGAGTGTGCAGGAATTGCAGGAATTTCATGAAGGAAGCAGGATCTTCACCAAGAGCTCTGTCCAGTGAAGCACTCAGAGCCTTACACAGGCCACGGCAGTCTCTACAGGCCATGTGCTTAGGGGTAAGAGGAGAGGATGCAGTCAGACCCTGGAGCCCACATCTGATGGGCATAGAGACCCGGCCAGTTGGTGTCACCTGAACACAGCACCAGGATCCTCCCTGTGCTGGGAACATCTGAAGTCAGTCACAGGGAAGTATGTTTTGGTTCCTGCCATGGTCTGAGGTGTGCTCTGTGGTCCTTGTTCGTGAGATCCAGGAGCTACGGTTGATAGCGGCGTGATTTTGAAGAGCAACCAGTGTCCCAGTGTCCCTTGAGGTCACAAAGACTGGTGAAATGTGGGTCGGTGAACACAGTGCACTTGGTGGCAGTTTCCCTCCTGGCAAGTAAACATGTGACTGTGATGTCCCCACCCCTTGCTCTGGCATAGCATCTTTGGTGGAGGAAGGGAGGGAGGGCACCTGAGCTGTCCTTCTTGCTCAAGGAAGGCCCCTCAGCCCTCCAAACTTCAGCCTTCACAGCTGGACTGACTGACGGCACCAAGCCTGTGTTGCCTGGCCCCTAGCTGCTACAGCAACCTCTGCCCATGGAGCAGCACACAGCTGTTCCTGCTCAAAGCCAAGGTTTCCTATTCTTCTGTCTCTGTACCACATCGGAAGAAAATTGCATCTTGCAATTTAAATGATTGCTTTGTGAAAATAAGCTAAGAGAAGTGGATCTTTCCTGGAAAAGAATGTCTTAGGGCCCTTCTTTGTGAAACCAGGACTCAGATGAAATGATTGAGAGCCCTTTGAAAAAAAGGAGCGGGTGAGAGAGGCAGAGTGGCTGGTGGTTCTCCAGGATCCTTATCAGGAGCATATGCTAATTACGCCCGGGAAAGCCAAGCGCACCCAGGGTCCTGAGGTAGGTTTCTGAAGCACTGGCTCTGGGCCTCCAGTTAAACTCCCCTTTGTATTTTTATGCAGATATTGAAAGACTGAAGATGTTCTTTGTTCCCAGATGCTTTAGCTAGGAAAGGTGAGCAGTAACTTTTCTCTCCTAGCACCCTGAAAAGAGAAAGGCAACAAGAACTCACCACCACGGGTTGTTTTGCAGGCTGTGAGGGCAGCTCTTCCCAGCGAGGGGATTAGGGAGGTTCCTGGTTCCTGGTTCCACTGCCTGCACTCAGGTATTTTATAGGGAAGCATCTTAACAGTGCCAGCCCCTCACTGTAACTGTCACACAGCACCAAGCAGAGTATATTGTGGAACCAGTTATCTGTGGTCATTCTGCCTCCAAGGCACCTTACCGTGTGTTCCATCTTGAGTTTGTGAGCTGTGTGTAGCTTGCCGACAGGGACACAGCTGAGAAGGGCTCTGTGAGGTGTCTCCTCTGAACGCAGACGGCACTGTGTGCTGGATGGTGTGGCCTGCTGGACCCTGGGCTCTGGGGTCATTGTGCAGCATAGCCTGCCATTGCTGGGGCCATGCTGAACCCAACACCTGGAGGCTCAGTTGGCACAAGAGAGGGTGGTGTGATTGAGGGACCTGAGCTGCGGAGACAGGCGAGGCTGCTGCTCGTGTGACGCGGTTCTCTCTTACACATAGAATATACTGTATCCTAATGATGTCACATCTACTATGGTGTCATGGTTTGTATCTAGGTGTCCCCCCAAAAGCCTCTTGAAGTCATAGGGTGGCATGTAGAGTTGCAATTAGTTCGTGATCCAGTGCTGCATGAGAGTGCTGCTGGGAGTATGAGTGTGAGCGCTGTACCCAGCCCAAGGCAGACAGACTGAATGCAGCGTGAGGAAGCAGAAGGGCTGGCTGCCTCTGCTACTGCCAGTGCTGCTGCTCCCTTTCTGCGCTTGCCGTTTTTGGCTGCCATGAATGACTGTCCTCTGCCGTGTGCCGCTGTGCCTCAGAGCCAGCCGACTATGGACAGAAACCTCCACGAACTGCGAGCTGAATAAACCTTTTCTTCCTTCATTTTGGGTGTGGGGTATTTTGTCCCAGCAATGAGAGAAGAGTCACCAAGGCATGTGGTAAATGTGTAAACCAGTAACAGCCACTTAGCAGTGTTGTCAGGAACTGTATCATGTACTGCATGTGGTGATGTGTGCTATGATTTTCTTGGTTTTCTTTTTAAAAGTTTTTTGTGAATTTTTCAAGACCAAGTTTCACTATGTAGCCCAGGCTGATTCAAACTTATGATGATCCTCCTGCCTCACCCTCCTTGGTGCTATTACAGGTATGCGCCACCACACCTGGCATTGTGGTGCTTTTCTTAGTTGGGAGGTTTATGCCAGCATAACCACATGTGCATGGATGGAGCATCGCGCTATGATGTCACCATGGCAACAGTGCCACCAGATGACAGGCACTGTCTAGTTCCATTATAATCTTGACCAAGTTGATGTCGTGGAGCAATGCATTTTGATGAGTCTTGGTTGAGTGACTGTCACCCCCCAAGAGCCGACAATGGTTTCCCTTTGGTAGCGGGTCTGAAGTGTGTCTTGAGTGTGTCTGTTGAATGGGAATAATTCACTGCAATCACCGTTGGGAGTGACAGGAGCATCGCACTGGAGAGCAGCCCATGCAGTGCTGCTGGCCACAATGCCGGGCAGCAAGCTATGGATCAGGGCCTGTAAGGAGCGGGTGTGGGAAGTTCTAGTCTTTGCAAACTTCATTGGCAACTGCAGGGTGGGTTGCTTAAATGTAACCTGGTCGAGCAAAAGGCGGTGAACTCTCTGGCCACCTGAGAGTTCTTTGCCCACTTGCTTTGGAGTGTGGAGAGGAGATAGCCTATGGAGGCTGGCTTGGTGGCTGCAGTGGGATGGAGGACCCTGAAGCCACCTGACTGGAGCCAGAACCTGGAGCATGGAGTGGTGGGAGATGTCAAAGGCGTGGCTCAGCCTCCATTCAGTGATAGCTGTGAGCTCCCAGGCAAGGCATTTAGTATATTATCTTCCACCATTTCTGCCACTCTTGTGTTGCACACGAGGGAGTGTGATGACAACGTATGCTCCAGCATGATGACCCCCATTCAGTGCCCCTGCGCCCTGCATGGGGGGCGTGGCTGCCATACATGGACCTCCCCATCACTGCTCTGGTTTGATCTGCATTTTCCTGGTAGGGGAGTGGCTGAAATGGTTGGGCAGCCCAGAAGTGTGGTGCAGTTCCCCTGCAAGACCAAGATCCCCAGGCATAAGGCTGAACTCCTCAACCTAGAATGTTGAAATTCCCAAAGGATTCCCATCTCTATTGTCAGAGAACTAATGACGTACTTCTCAAAGTCTTACATGAGACTGAAAGACAAGGAACACTACCAAACTCATCCTTATAAACCAGCTCTACCCTAAATTCAGAACCAGAAGAGGGAGTCAACAATAGTCAAATGATCTTAATGAACACATGGGCAGAAATCCTTAGCAGTACACATGCAGACAGCGTAGCACATCATTAAAACAATCATGCATCCTGACCAAGTGAGCTGCATCCCAGAGACACAAGGATGGTACAACATACTTAGATCTATGGATGTAATGAAGTAAGGGTTAAAACCACAAGATCTTTTTTTATAGCTGAATAATACTCCTTGTGTAAAAATACCGTATCTTTTTTATCCATTCCTCAGTTGATGAGCATTTGGGTGGTTTCCAAGATTTAGCTATGACAAATTGTGCTGCTATAAAAATGGGTGCATATGTATCACCATGATATGTTGACTTCAGTCAAATGTGAGGCTTTTGTAAATAAATGGATGTATTAAACAGAGTCATATTCTTGGGAACAAAGAGAAAGCTGTCAAGGCTGTGCTTACAGCGAACACAAATACTGGAGCATTTTCCTCTTGCCCCTCATTGCAGGCTGTTTTACTTAGATTACTTTTCTGGTAGCAAAAGCAAATGATACCTTTGTAAGGCAAAAAAAATCCTTTTGGGGCTGGTGAGATGGCTCAGCGGTCTAAAGAGTTAGGTAAAGAAATGGATGTAGCTAGTGACTATATTGGTAAGTAAAGTAAATCAGATCCACATGTGCATACATCATATTATCTCGCTAGTGTGCGAACCCCGAGTAATGAAAATCTAAAAAGTACACCAGATACTGTGAAAGGAAAAGAAATTGTTCAATGGGAAGGAAAAGCTAAGATGAGGAAAAAGACAAAAAAGAAGGGAAAAATATATTTAGGTATATATGGAGAATAGTTTGGATAATTGTATTGTCGATTGCTGCTCATCTTTTTTATTTTTTAAACTGAAAACTTTTTAAACTTTTATTTATTTATTTATTTATGGCTGGCTCAGCCTGCCCTGAGGGCAGGACTGGTGCAGCATGTTGCACTGGGGATCGAACTGCGGTCCCTGTGGTTGCCTAAGCAGGTGCTGTAGACCACTGAGCCATCTCACTGGCCCATCTACTCATCTTTTTAATGCTTTAAGAAATTTTTTTACCCTGATTTTTCCCTTTATCTTGAATTTCTTATAACATTTTTATTTTTTATGAATCTTACACATTTACCTCTGGTAAACTGAACAACTAATTTGAAGAGAGCATCATGTACTACAGTGTCCACTGTTGAATACTTATTACTTTGTTTAGTGAAATCTTATATTTCTTTTTTTTTTTGATAGTACCAAGGTTTGAACTCAGGACCTTACGCTTGCAGGCAAGCACTTATTCCACTGAGCTATCTCCCCAGCCCTTTCTGATGCTATTTTTTTATCACTATTTTTTTTAAACAATATGTGATCACCTCATAAAATGCAGAAATTTTTTAAAGCAAAAGTCAGAACCTATTTACAATAAAAACCCTGGTGAAAATAGGTATAGAAGGCCTCACTTCAGACTGAGAAGAGCCACGTGTGACAAATCCACAGCCAAGATGAGTAAAAACGGAAAGCTTGCCTCCTAAAACCAGAAACGAGACAAAGGGGTCCACTCTCCGCATTCCTGCTCATAATAGTGCTTGAAACTTAAGTCAGAGAAATCTGGCAAAAGGAAGAAATAGAAGGAACACAAGGAGAAAAGGAAGAACTCTCTGCAGACGGTGTGATTCTTCACAAAACCTCAACCAGGAGGCTCGTAGAAGTGATAAACTCAGCATAGTGGCAGGATACAAAATCAACACACAAAAAGCAATAGCTTTCCTGTACACTAATAATATGTACAGAGAAAGAAATCAGAACCACAGTCCCATTCATAGTAGCTCAAAAAAACTCAACTAAAAATCATCTACACCTAACTGTTCCTGTTTAAGCAGAACTAATGTCATTGGTATTAAAATATTAATAAAAATATTCAGAGAGCTAGGAAACAAAATCCTAAAATTTGTATGCAACCAGAAGCAACCTGGAATAGCCAAAGCAATCCTGAGCAAGAAGAGCAAACTAGGAGGCATCACAATCCTGGATTTCAGGTTGTGCTACAAGGCTGTGTAATCAGAACAGCAGGGTACTGTATGAAAATAAAAGTATAGACTAATGGAAGAGAATAAAAGGCTCAGAAATCGCCCTGTGCACCTTTAGCCATCTGAGCTTTTTTATTTTTTTAATGTATTTTAGTACAAGGTCTGCAGGGTCTTACTACACAGATCGAACTCGTAATGATCCTATTTTCAGCCTCCCAAGCACTGGGATTACAGGTATGTACTGCCACACCCAGTCTCAGTCCCCATCTCAGCGTGCCCCAGGGCTGGGCCAGCATGGCATGTTGGGGATTGAACCCTGGCCTGTGCTCTGCCTAACCAGGCGGTTTAATCCACTGAGCTATCTGGCTGGCTCAGCCATAAGATTTTGAAATAGGAGCTAAAAGCAAGTGCTAGGAAAAGGATGAGCTCTTTAAAAAATGGTGCTGGGTAAATGGGTTATTCTTGTGTAGAAGAATGGATCTGGCACAGATTCCTTACTCTGGACTAAAACAAAATAAAAATGAATCAAAAGCATAGATGTAAAAACACATACTGAATCTGCTGGAAGATAAATAGGTGAAAGTTTTGAAGATGTAGGCAAGGACACTCTGGACAGAATGCCTCAGCACAAGAAGTAGTACCCAAGAGTCAACAATAGGATTGCATCAAATTTAAAAGTTTCTGCACGATCAAGGAAATAACCAGTAGATTGGAGAGACAGCCTACAGGATAGAAAAAATTTTGCTTGCTATGCCTCAGAGGACTGATACATAGGATATGTAAAGAACTAAAAAAAATTCATTTCCTCCAAACAAAAGACTCAGTCAAAAAATGGATCATTGAAATGGTTAGACACCTCTCAAAAAGAAGTAGAATACAAAGGCCAATATGTACATGCCAGAGTGTTCAGTGGCTTTGGCCATTAGGGAAATGCAAATGAGAAGACCTCAGAGATTCTGTCTCACTCCAGTAATGGGCATCATGAAGGGTTAAGAAAACAACCCATGCCCAAAAGGCTGTGTGGAAAGGTAGGCTTCCTACATTGGTGGTAGGGATGCAGAGTACTGCCAGTGTTACGGCAAGCAGAAGGGAGATTCCTCAAAAAGCTAACGATAGAAATTCCACTTGACTCAGTTATCTCTTTTCTGGGTATCTTCTGAAGAGTTAAGGTCATTAGAGCCATACGTGCATACTCATGTTTATAGCAGCACACGTCACAGTAGTTGTGGGAAGTACCCAGCTATTTGTCAGCACATGAATGGATAAAGAGTGCTTTGTGTGTACACAGTGGAGTGTTACTCAGCCATAAAAACGGATTAATTTGAGTCATTTGTAGGTACGTGGGTGGATCTTGAATGTTAGGTAAAATAAAGCGGACCAGAAGGCTAAATATTAATTTGAAGGTTTTTCTTGCAGAAGGAACCCAAAATATAAATTATTTGAAGGCAAAAGGACAGACAGTAGGAAACAGGGATGGAACCTTTTTTGGAGATGGGGAAAGTAATTGGTAAAAGGAAAGGGACAGAGGAGGGAGGAAAAGGGGTTCAGAAAGAAGATAAAATATATGTAGTTATATCTGTCTACCCAAGAAGAATGTGATTATTATGTATTATGTTATGGTTTGTGTATGGGTGTCCCCCCAAAGCCTCATGCAATCATGGGAGAGCTTCTGGAATTTGTGGCTGGTTATTGTGGGTGTGGGTGCTGCACCTGGGGCAGGTGATTTGCACTTCAGTGTAAGAAGTTAGCTGCATAAGCTGCTGCTACCCCTCCCAGTTCTCTTGCTCTTAGCTGACACTATGAAAGGTTGCCCTCTGCCATGTGCCACTCTGCCTTGGACCCAGCTGAATATGGACTGAAACCTCCAGCAACTGTGAGCTAAATAAACCTTTCCTTCCCTCATTTTGAGTGTCGGATGTTTGTCCCAGCAACGAAAGAAGGGTAAGATATATTACAAACATATTAATAGAAAAAAACCTCTGGTGTCAACAGTCATCATCCTGAGAGGTTACAGTTGTGAATGTTTTTGCAGACCTAGTATCCTTGGGAACAGGCTATGGTAGAGGTTGGAGGGACGTCCGGGAAGATGGCACGAGGCAGGAGGGGTTGGATCCCTTGGACATGAGGGGTCCCAGGCCTGCTGGTTGGTTACGTTGTGGTGCCGAAGAAACGGCTTGGGGAAAGCTCCACGCCCGCTGTTCAGGAAGCTGTTTCTAGACTGAACCGTGAAGGTGAGGTGCTTCAGGTCTGCCAGGTAGAAAACGCAGCTGGACAATTCTAGGAGAAGAGCTAGGCCCTAGAAGAAAGCGTACAGGCACCGAGTCCCATGCAGGCCATCAGGTTATAGGGAATGGTCATGTGCAGGACCCACAGCTTGTTCCTGTAACATATTTTTCACATGGTGAATTTTCTTCCTCCCTCCCTCCTTCCCTCCCTCCCTCCCTCCCTTCCTCCCTTCCTTCCTTCCTATTTTATTTTTTAAAGAGATTTTTAAAACTTGATTGATTGATTGATGTTATGACTGGTTCAGCCTGCCCTGGGGTGGGGCTGGTGTAGCATGTGGTCCTGGGGATTGAATCCAGGTCTCTGTGGTTGCCTAAGCTTGCCTAAGCAGGCACTTTAGGTTGCTGAGCTATCTCACCATCCTCCCCCCCCACTATTTTAAATTTGCTTGCCTGCCTGCCTGCTTTCTTGCTCGCTCTCGCTCGCTCTCTCTCTCTCTCTCTCTCTCTCTCTCTCTCTCTCTCTCTCTCTCTTTCTTTCTGGTACCAGGGATCAAACCTTGCCCTTGCGAGGCAGGCGCTTACACTGCTGGGCTATCTCCCTGGCCCTGTCAGCATTTTTATTTATGATTCACCTTGCTGTGTATTTATTTCACCACTTCATTTTCAGTACCAGAGGTATTAATTATATAAGGCTACCAGAGCATTCTAATTGCTATTGTCTCTCGTTTTTTTTTTTTTTTTTTCTTTCTTCAAATTTCATTCTGAGAAAGAATGTTATCACACTGCTGGCTTTGTTTATAGGCTTTATGCATGTGTGTAAAAACGTCTGTAAATTCTTTTGAATTGCTTTTCTCAGAATTATGTTTTGGGGATTTTGATCTTTTTTGAATTTTAGAGGTTGAGAAAACATGGTGGAGTGGAGAGCAGCTGTAAAACACAGTCTCTGTGGACCCTGGACTCGAGACACTTGGGAAATGACCACTTGGTGAAGAGAAAAACATGTAGATTTGTAGGAATTGGGAGGAAGCTGATGTGAATTTCAGGCTTTAGAAATTTTTAGCTTGTAAGATTCCAGCATCCAGGTCAGGGCCTTTGGAATTGTGTCTTTCAGGATTAGGCCCCAAACCCTTTATAGCCTCCTAGGATACTGCTTCTGAGGTAAGATGCTGGCAGCGTGCCATGTAATGCACTCTGCCTTTGCACTGCTTTAAAAAAAAAATCATTCATTGATTCATTCATTCATTTGGTACAAGGTCTCACTACGCAGCTCAAACTTGTAATAATCCTCCTGTCTCAGCTTCCCCAGCACTGGGATTGCAGACGTGCACTGCTGCGCCTGGTTTTGGCGGTCCACACAGCGTGCCCAAGGTTCTGGGCCAGCGCAGCATGCTTTACTGGAGATCGAACCCGGGTCCTTGCACTTGCCAGGCAGGTGCTTAGAGTACTGAGCTGTCTCCTCAGCCCCTCACTGCTTTGTGTCCTGTAGGTTGGCGATATGATTAAATTATCATGTTTGTTTGATATTTGGTGCTTTGGAGCTATGAGAATAAGGATCTTAAACATGCTTCCTTTTGAATTTTTTTTTGGATACAGAATCTGGCTATGCAGTTTATTTATTTATTATTATTGTTTTTTATGTTATGACTGGCTCAGCCTGCCCTGGGGGAGGGGCTGGCATAGCATGTGGTACCAGGGATCGAACCATGGTCCCTGAGGTTGCCTAAGCTTGCTTTAGCAGGTGCTGGCTGTGCAGTTTAGACTGGTAGTGATCCTCCTGTCTCAGCCTCTCCAGCACTGGGCTTTACAGGCGTGTGCCACTTTCAGAGCTGGCATGGCATGCGGTACCAGGGGTTGAATTGGTACTTGCAGGCGGGCCCTTAGACCACTGAGCTATCTCCCCAGCCCAAGTATGTTCCCTTTACCTCTTTAAAAATAGGAACTTTCTGCACCCCAGTGTTGTGTTGTTGGTAAATCTGGAGGGTGCTAACTCTGTCTTTTGGGGAATGTAAGAGTCCCCTCATGGTCTTTGTCCTTCCACAAAGGGCTGGGTTGTCACAGGTGACCAGAGATGGTTCGGTGCACAGCTGCCTCTGGGCTCCATGTAGAGGGGCGGTAGCCAGTGGTCGAGGTGCCAGGGCACTGTCATCTTCTGAGTGGAGGCGACCAGAGCGTCTGCTGCACAGGGGCTGCGGGAGTTGCTGAGTAGGTCGGAGTCTGGCTGTGGATGCGAAGGGTGTAGACAGAGGGTATGCCTGTCATCTGTGGGAATGGACTGTCCTTCCAAAGCCCAGGGACCTGGACCTTTGTGCTTATGGAGCAAGTGCTCTACACTGAGTAACACTCCCGGCCCGGGAAAGGCCTTGGCTGGGCTCCTCCGCTGTGAGGCTGAAGCCTGCAGTTTCCTGCACCGCTCACAACCCTCTTTGGATCCCATTTGCATCATTTCCCTGTCCGCGTTGACTTTCGGCAGCACCTCCAGGTTGAGTATCATCTGGATATGTAATTAATGTGCTGTTTACTGCTCCTTCCAGATCGCTAATGAAGATGTTAAATAAGGCCTGGTCCCCAGAGCACCCTGACGCTCCTGCCAGCTCGCAGTGCTGCCGTTTATCAGCGTGCTTTGTTTATGGCCCTTCCTCTGGGTCTCCGTCCATGGGGGGTGCTTAGACAAAACTCAATCTGAATTAATTTCTCCAGCAAGATTGTAAAGAGCACGGTGCCAGCTCACCCTCAACTCCAGACGGGTCATTGGCTCCGCTTCCCACACTTGATGCCTCACTCCGGGACCAAGGCCCGCCCCTCTGCTGATGCGGCTGCAGTCCTGCCTCGGTGATGCGGAGTCGGGCAGGCAGCTGCGGAGCATGCAGGTGTGGCCCCAGGTCAGCCGTCCTCTGCAGAGCTGTGTGTTCTTCCCAGAGAGTGCTGAGCTACACATTGGCCTGCTCAGGGTGGCTGGCAGGACACCATGGTGGGCCCTGAGACAGAGGCTTTCCAGACAGTTCTGGAGGCCTGAAGTCCAGGACCAAATTGTTCTTAGGGATTGGTTTCTTTGGAGGCCTAATTCTGTGTGCTCTCTTTCTCTCTCTCTCTCTCTCTCTCTTTCTCTCTCGTGTGTGTGTGCGTGCTTGTGTGTGCTTGCGTGTGTGTGTGTGTGTGTGTGTGTGTGCGTGCGTGCATATTGCAACACTGGGCTATAGGTCTTTTTGTTTTTAGAAAAGGTCTTGATAAGTTGGCTGTGTCACCCAAGCTGGGGTCGCACTTGTCATCTTCCTGCCTCAGCCTCCCAGATTCTGGAATTGCAAGTGAGTGCAGCAGCACTCCCAGCACCCTCTCCCTGTAAGGACACCAGCACCATCCAGTCAAGGCTCTACTTTTGACCTCCTTTAGCTTTATTTTCCCTTCAAGGGCCTGATTCATTTTGAGGTTGGTGGTTTGAGCTTTGGCATATTTAGGGATTGAGGCTTCATAACAGCCAAGGAACCCTTGACTCATGCATTTATGTGGAGGTTTTGGGTGAGCACATCCCAGCTAGGGTCTCACACAGATGCAGGGCACCTGGCCATGTCCCCTTCATACACTCCTCTGTCCCAGGAGTAGCCTACATGCAGAGCGAACACCAGCCGAGCCTGCACATGGCCCGCTGCTGTTTCTGACCACGGGGCATCTCAAAGGCTATGGTCCATGTTGCTGGGCATTTTGAGCTGCCTGCTGTTGGGACTGTATTGGCCATAGTGGGACATCAGTGTGACTGGGGGAGGAGGTCCTCAGTCACACAGACTGCAGGCAGAGGAGCCCAGCTGGCTTTGTAGTGTGCTGTGTGCTTGTTTGTTGAGGATATTTCTCTAGTAATGCTTGTGAGAAGTGATAATAAACTTCTGTGTGAAACACAAACCCCAACTTGAACAAACAACTTGGTAGAAGCTGCAAGGCAGCTAATTTGAGGCATCTTTAACTTGAGAAATGGGGCTGTGCCCTTGAGCTTTGAATGTCTGGATGGCAAGGGTGAGGGGTGGCTTCTTCCATCCAGCAATGCCGCTGGCTGGTTTGGATGCAGTGCAAAGATCAAAGCATGAGATTGCACACCAGGCCAGTGGGAGCCATTGCTTTTGATGCAGAGATGAGGTGTCACGAACAGGGTGGCAATGCATTGTTAAGTGTGTAACTGAAATGCATGCGTTGAGCTGGTGTCCATCCTGCGGTGGCAGGAGAAAAATGGCAAATGGGGTGGGTATTGGGGGCTCTAGGGTGCAAACACCAGGGTGCAGGTAGGGGAGGGGAAGTGAGAGTGGGATACTGATAGCTGGTGGTGGGGAGCTTGTGAAATTGGGGCCTGGGGTGATGTGGTGATAATGGTGGCAGTGGGTGGGGATGGTAGCAGTGGTGACAGTGGGATGGTAATAGTGGTGAGTGATGGCGGAGATGATGGTGGGGGTGGGGGTGGGGTCGTGGTGGCGGAGATAGGTGATGACAGTGGGCTGGTGGTGGCTCAGGTGATGCTGAGGATGGGGACCAGGTGCCGTACAGCAGCAGCTGGAGGTGCTGTGTGGACACAGCTATACACAGCCTTGCCGAGCAGTTTTGGGGTGACGAGCTGCACCTGTCACCAGTTCTAGGAGTGAGTGGGAGGTCAGCCGGCCTGGCCCATGGATGCTCGCAGGCTGAGGCAGGAGTGCTGCTGCTTCTGCCTTTGCTATTGAGGCTGGGTGTGGTGAGGGTAGTATTGGAGGTGGGAGGCTGCCTGGGACCCCCCTTCAGAGCCCAGGGCCAGGGTGTCAGGGTACAGGTCACTGAGAGACAGGGTGGGGCCCTGGGAGAGAGATAGCATGAAGTGGGTGGTGCAGGACAGAGTCACCAGTGTCCCACTCCCTTTTTGCCTGTCGGCAACTTGGGTCACTGTGGACCGTGACCCAACCAGACATAGAACTGCAAAAATGTTCTTTAAAGAAAGAGGCAAGGGGGGCTGGCGAGATGGTTCAGTGGTCTAAAGCGCCTGCTTAGGAGGGCTCAGGCAACTGCGGGGACTGCAGTTCGATCCCCGGCACCACATGCTGCGCCAGCGCCACCACCAGGGCAGGCTGAGCCAGCCACAAAATGAATAAAGAAACAAACAAACACAACAAGCAAACAAATAAATAAATAAAATAAAATTTAAAAAATAAAAAAAAGAAAGAGGCAAGTGCTGTGAAGACAGGGCAGAAGCCTTGCAATATGCAGTAAGATTTCAGGAAGACCAACAGAGGGGTTATATCCTTAAAAATAATAGCAGTTCCTCTGTGATGGAGAATGGATGTAAAAAGTCATGGCAAACGGGTTGATAAATTGGATTTTTAAAGTCGGTTGTATAATTGGCAACTTGCTGAGCTCTGGCCGTGGCCCGGGAAGGGCGGGTGAGTGGCAGCTGAGATTAGCACGGCTGGAATCAATCTCCTGCCCTGGTGTTTGGGTGAGGGCATCCCACGTGAGGCCTGGGATGAATTTTTCAGCAGAGGAAGGTGAAATGTCAGGACGACCGTAGATCATGCCGGAGCAGAGGCCTCGGGAAATTAGAACCATGCGGCGCTGGCAGGCGCTGTCCTGATGAAATACAGCTGCGTGCCTCTGAGCCCAGAGCCCTTCTGAAGGGGGCCTCTGGGCTTTGGGGGTGCCGTGAGCTGCAGTGGTCAGGGTGCCCTGAGGGATCTTCGGGAACGGCGCACACTGCTGAGTCTCCTGCTGATTGAGACCCTGCTGAGAGTCAGGGGAACAGAAGTCTGGCCCTCTCCCTTGCCAGGGCACATGGGGAGCCCAGTTCCCCCAGCTTGGGTCTGAGCTCCCCCTGGATGGACTCGGCGTGTGTTTTTCCTGAGCCCTGATCCAAACTCTGCTTCCTGGAAGCAAGTGTAACCAAGCCTGGCCCCTTGCGCTGGAGCACAGATGGTTGCCCGGGTTAGGGAGTGCTCACCCTGAGCTTTCACAGAGGCCCCTCTCTGAGCCTCGGGGTGCATCTGTAAAAATGGGACAGCACCTCAGCAGTGGAGGCCAAATGCTGGACTTATGGAGCCTACATGCCTGTGTCATTTGGTTCTGGAAAGATTGCTGTGGTGCTTTTCCTGGTGACAGGAGGAGATGGCACGGGGCTGTGCTCTGTGCCCTTCTGCCCCCCAGTGGTGAGAGGCCCAGGCCGCCTGCGATGCCCTATTGCCTGTTCCTGCCACTTCGGCATAGTGGCCAGGCCCCCGCTCAGCCTTTCCAGCCCTGCTCGCACGCCCTGAACCCCAAAGTCACTCTTGCTGGGCCTCTCCAGCTCTAGGGGTTACCGTCTTGTGTCTCCCACACATCAGTGACAAGGTTACACAATGGAGATTTTGTGCTTCAGAAAGTCCATTTTAATCCGCAACTCCCACTGGAAATCACAACTTTGAGTGATGGATTTTAAAAGTAATCTTCATTATTCACTGCAAAGTTCCATAATTATGTAAAATTTTAAGGCTCTCTTTTGAAAATAGCTACTGACCGTGTGGGTTTTCTTCTTGCCGGTTCCTGTGAGCCCCAACACTTGGTCTGGGTGGCACGAGAGTCTGGGAGGTGCAGTGACCCTATGGGTGTAGGAGGGACGCCTGCAGCCTTAGTCCTGCTTCCGGGTCTTCTGTGTGTCTGATGCAAAGGACAGTGAGGCCTACAGGAGACATCTGGTGTGTGCGTGTTGCTTGTCATCTTGTGAGACTTCCCATATTTATATTTAGAGGGAGATTCCTAAGTTATCTGTTTTCATTTGGAAATGAGAAATTAATCTTCCTATCTTTCTGTGGCCAGGATCCTCGGTTCTGCCAGTCAGGGGCTCCTGTGAGACTTTGGTCCCAAGGTGGCAGTGTGGAGACAGTGGAGAGCTGTGTGGGTGTTGGTGGCAGTGGCAGCACAGCAGGTGGCTCCCAGCTCAGGTCTTAGCTGGGGTTGGAGCCCTGTCCTTCCCTCTGGGCCCTCAAACAGATCTCCTTTCCTACATCACCAGCCAGAAGGAGGCTGTAGACTGTGGCTGAGAGTGATGGGCTCTTTGAGACCACAGGGGGGACAGCAGCTGGCAGAGGGGGCACACAGCACTTCAGGGATGGCTCCACCTTAGTTCCACATAGTTCCCTTGTCCTGCACCAGATATTGCTAAGCGTGTGTCCCTGCCCTCTGAGACACCTGCCATCGGGTGGGAAAGATGGGCCTTAGACAGCTGTTTATCCAGGCTGACACTGGGCTGGTAGGTGTCCTGGAGGGCTGGCAGTATTGTGGATGTAGGGAAGGCTGAGGGACTGCTGGTTGTGGCCACAATGACAAAGCACAGCCTTGCATTGTTGTCACTGCCCTTTGCTTAGCTTGCTATCACTTCCAGCTTCAGCCTCTAATCCATCAGCAAAATGAAGAGGAGCCCAAAGGTCAAGGGGCCAGGGAGGGACAGCTGGTGAGGGTACTGGACCTTCAGTTTGGAAGAGGCTTTCGATGGCTAGACCTTCACAGCTGGCACAGTTGTGTGCAATGCACGTTTTCACTGCTCATTTTGTGAGTGACATAGAGAGGCCTTTTCAGAAATAACCCAACAGAAAACCCCCAAGTTTAATTTTTATTTTGCTCTATACTTTTAAAAAGTCAAGTTTTCTGCCTGTCTCCAGGTGGCTGGGTGGCTAGGTGGCTGAGTGGCTGGCCTCTAGCCGTGGAGGATGGCAGGCCAGGTCCATGACCTGTCCGCATTGGCACCCTCGCCACGCTAGCTGCTGAGGCCGGGAACCTCCCCAGGTCACCAGGGGAGTACTCTCTTCTGCACGGGCTTCTTGAGCTCATTTCCACCCTGGAGGTTTGGCTGGAGCCTGTGCACAGCCAGGACTGCTCTTTAGCAGTCCTGTGGCTTCTGCTTAGGTGCCTCCCTGCTCTTCAGATCCTGATTGGCGGGTGGCCCCACCTCCCGCCCCTGGAGCTTTGTTTTTAAAGTGAGAAGCTAAGGCTCAGGTTTCTGAATTTGCTTTTGTTCCCTCCTGTTCTCTTGGAAACCCTCTCACAGCGGAGGCCGCAGTGGCCTCAGCTCAGCTTGGTGATAGACTGGAAGAGCTGCAGATCCACCCGCAGGTGATGAGCCACCCACTGGTGCCGGTGACTTGACCTCTGTCCTAGGTCTTCTTATCACCAGGCTCCCAGAGAGCCCCTCCTGGAATGGAGGAGATAAGAGATCTGCTTTGGCAGAGCAATTCTATAAGAGCAAAAGGCTTTCCTAGAAGTCCTTTCGCTGTCGCAGATCAGGTCTGTTTAGTCAGCTGACAGTGCTGGCTCTTTGTACCTGCCTAGGTCATTCCCTGTGACAAGTGCACTGTGAGGAGGAAGGGGGCTCTCTGACTTAGCAGCCTGCCTGGGGACTGTCCCCAGCATTCACATATGGTGCCTCGGCCAAGTGCTTCTCCTTTACATCTCAGTGATGTCCCCTGTGCTTATGGAGGCCAGGGGATGAGAGGAGGCCTGTGTCTGTCACTGCCCACCGTGCGTCGTGGGAAACTGTGGCGTGCCAGCCATCTTCAGTAGGCACAGGGGCTGTCACAGCCCAACAAGAGCAGACCTGTGCCTGTCTCCAGAACCGCTGGTTCCTAAGAGTGAGCTTCACTGCCACCAGAAGGAGTGTTCCTCCTGGTCTCATCCGGTCTCCTGGCTCTCAGTGGTGCCGTCCTGCTTCAGTCACTGTGCTGGACAGTGGATTTCCTACTTAGGTGTCTCAGAGTACAAGACCTCCTGCTCAAGGGTGTGCAGGAGATGGCACAGTGGGCGCTGCCCCTGGTCAGCAGTCTCTGTCCCTCAGTCATTTTATGAAGTGTGCTCTCGGTTGCCGCTACAGGCATGGTACTGGATCGTGGCAGGGCTCTGACTCAGATCCCCAGGCAGCAGCTGAGGTGTTGCTTCTTGCTTTTGTTTCTCTTTGGCTCCGTTCCCTAGGGCACTTGGCGCTGGTGAGGTCTTTGGTAGGGGGATTTGTGCTGAGCCCCCTTAGACCCTGGTGGAGTCTGCCCTATGGGAGGGTTAAAATGCCAGAAGCAGGAGGGTCTTGGCAGCATGTACATGGGTCTGAGGTGCCAGCAGCCTCCTGGGGAGGCTTTTGAACTCAGGGCAGCATTTATGGGAACTGGGGATGTGAACAGCAATGAGCTGGGTAAGAATGTGGGTGTCAGCCCTCCAGACTTGCACCTGCAGGGGTCAGTGGGGTTGGGGACCTGGAGTAGAAAGATGGTCGTTGCCTAAGGCTATCATGTGCTGTCCACCAGCCGGGTGGACATATTATAGGGAAAGCCACATTTTTGACAGACTAAGTAGCAGTTTAATGTGTGGACATTTTCAAAAGACTCTGATAATCCAGGATATGTGTTTTACAGATGTAAAGCCTGAGAAGTTAAAAGTCCTTCTTGAGATCTCACAGATTTAATTGTAAGAAACTCCTGCAACTCGACTGCCTTTGACCTATAAAGATGGTAGCCTGTGTGGTCTGCACTGTTGGTTTCATGATCTGGCCAGAATTTCCCGTGTTCTGATCTGAGCTGGGACCTGCTGTTTACCTGGTTCATTCCAGGGAGTCACAGGGCTTTGGTGAACTCCTTGGAGACCACATATCCCTGCCTTCCCATTGTTTATTGTTCCAGATTCCAAGCACTGGGGCCCTGTACCCAAGACCATGAGGCCAGGAAGGTGGCCCTGAGCTGGGAGCCCCTGGACCTTTGAGACTGTTGGGACAGGGGCTGCTGCCTGGGATGACCAGGTAGGGATGTGTGTGCCTGCATCTCAAATGCTAGGTGTGTGTCTTTCAGGCTTTGACAAAACCTAAGGAGAGCTGTGCTATGCATATGGCTGTAATGACAGAAGGGGGACACAGAGGGAGATTTCACTTCTGAAAAAAAGCTGACTTGATCCAGGAAGAGGCAGTACTCAGAAGGAGTATGTGACCAGGCTGTGGGTGGCATGTAGTTGGTGGGACACCCACAGCCTTGGGGAGAGTCTGCAGAACCAGTTCCCAACACCATCCTGACAGTAGTTACTAGGTACATCAGGGCAACTCTGAAATCCCTGCAGATTAAGTGCATCCCCTCCTAGGACCCGCGATAGACCTGGACCCAGGGGAATCGAGAGGTGTTGTCTGGCGTTGGCAAGAGTTTGAGTTCTTTCCCCCCACACAATCCAGGTCCAGACCAGTGGTTTTGAATTTTTTTTATAACACAAACTTTTTTTAAGGCCTCCATTACAAGCCTGGTATAGTGGAGCACATGTATAATTCCAACTCTTCGGAGGCTGAGACTTGAGGATCTCTTCAGAATTCAAGAACAACCTGAGCTACATAGTGAGGCCTTGTCTCAAGAAAAAGGACACCATTACATAAAATTCTAGAATATGTAATGGCTAAGAACAGAGCCACTGGAGTTGAAAAGGTAGTACGTGAGAGTCCAAGCCTGTCTCTGCTACCAGGTATCTGGAAGAGAGGAGAAGGAAGGGAAGGGAGGGGAAACAAAGGGAAGGAAACTGTTGAATGTAGCAAATGAGCAATGGGTGAGGGGTTTGCCCTGTGTCTGTCTGCTCTAGAATAGGAATCAGAGACCACAGCCCCTGGGCAGACTCTGGCCCAGCACTTGGTTTTATGAATAAAGTTTTATTGACACAGACACAGTCACTGACCTACTGTTAATGGCTACTTTCGCTTCACAAGGGTGGGGTTGAGTAGCTACACATGAGGGGAGGCTGCATGGCCCACAAAGCCCAAAGTGTTCACTACCTGGCCCCTCCCAGGAAAGGTGAGCAGTGATGTTCCTAAACTCACCTCATCAGAGTCACAGTGATGGAGCCTAGGTGCCGTTATGGAAGGAACTGCATAAACTTTCACTTTACTGAGGTGTGAGGGACAGGTGTCAGTGCTCCTGTGGATGCATGGCCTGAGGCCGTGACTAGCTCCAAGTCTGGGCTTCCTTTCCAAAACCCTCACACCTTTCCACACCCTTCCAGTCTTTTCCCTCTCCTTCCTCCGTAAAGTCAGAAATCAAGTTCCTTCCTGCACAGTTGTCTCCTCTCGTGTATTGAGTGCCACCCAATCAGGAGAGACCCATGTGATCTCTGCCATCCATGCACTTTGGACAAAGAGAAGCCCAGACCAAAGAGAAGCAGTTCCCTGTCCCCACCTACCCGCCAGCCACCTAGGAGCTGGGGACAGCTGGCAGCCTGCAGGTCAAATAGATAGATGTTCCCTTTCAAATCGGAGAGCCCCCAGGAAACTCTGAGAGGCATGGATCCAAAAAGCTCCTAGAGAGAGGGTAGAGCAGGGTGCCATGCAGTACAAAGCTGTCTAGAGAGGGAGGGTGGTGGATGTGTGTGTGTGTGTGCACACGCACATGTGCACGTGTATGTGAGTGCGTACATGTGCAAATCAATTGAAGGGCACAGGCCGTACCAGGTCTCTGTTGAGAGTAGTTACATGGTTATAAAAATTCCTCTTGTAGGATTCTTTGATGAGAAACATCATCACTATAATATAGCAAGACTTGCCATCATTTATGCTTTGAAAATATTTATTAAATATATGTACGTTTTATTTAATGATTTAATTTTAAGAGTGAAGACTTCGCACTTTGGATATTTGTTGTGGTTTGTGTATAGGTGTCCTCCCAAAGTCTCATGCAGTCATGGAGCAGCTTCTGGAACTTGTAATTGATTATTGTGAAAATGGGTGTTGTATCTCCCCTTGGGCAGGGGATTTGCATTTCAGTGTAAGGGAGGAAGAGAAGTTAGCTGCTTGAGCTGCTGCTACCTCTCTCCCTTTGTGTTCTTGCTCTTAGCTGCCACCATGAAATGTTGCCCTCTGCCATGTGCCACTCTGCCTTGGAGCCAGCTGAATATGGACTGAAACCTCCAGTAACTGTGAGCTAAATAAGCCTTTCCTTCCTTCATTTTGAGTGTTGGGTGTTTGTCCCAGCAACGAAAGAAGAGTAACAAAGACAATATTAATAATTATTAGGTTGATGATTATTCAGTTGTCCAGAGTCTATATTGTTTACACAGTCACTGACTTTATTAAATTCACGGTGGAGCCGTGTTCTCACTGAGTCTCGTCTGTGTTTTCTGTGAACCCTGTACCCCACTGGAGGAGGCATTGAAGTAGAAAGAGATTCAGGGCTGGGCAGAGTCAGAGTTTCCAGGGCTGGAAGTGCACATGACATGAGCTTCCCCTGGCATAGCAAGAACTGCTCGCTGCCCTGTGTGGGTGAGTCTCTCCCCACCCCCACCCCCATCCCCTCCCTAGGGCAGGCTGAGAGAGCTCCTGCACCACGGATACCACCCGCTTTCTCCCACCTGTTAAACCCAGACTGACCTGGGAACGCATGCTCTGAAGCCCCTTCATGTCATGTGTTGTCCTCACAGCCCACACTGGTCTGTAGTGCTGATGCCCCTTGGCTGTGGGGCAGAAGGCCCCACTAGCAGCAGATCCTCTCCTCCCAGCTCATCCCAGGCCACTGGATATGCAATCCTCTTCTTCATCAGCACCCTCTTCAGCCTTTCTAGGGCCTCGCTGTGGACAAGCCAGTTACGATGCCCCTACTGACCCTGACGACTATTTGGGAAGCCTGGCAGAGCAGTTCCGGGAAGGTAGAAGGGCAGGAGGCCCTTACAGAAGCAGGGTGCTGCTGACTGAAGCTAGACTCCCTCATCAAAACACATCACCCATCTGTAGGTCTGTGACTGATAATTTCTTAGGATGGTTCTGTGTGGAATGAAAGAAAATGAAATAACCGCAGGAAGGGTGGCAGGGGCTTTAGAGGCCTCACGCTGCTGAAGAAGCATGCGGCTCCTCCTAGGCTGTCAGAGTCAGGCACCCTTTGTTCACATCCTGACTCTGGCGCAAGGCTGAGCAGCCTCACACTGTTTGAGCTTCTTGAAGGCTTAGAGTCACTATGGACAGAAGAGACTGTTGGTGCCTACCTGGAGCCCTGTGGGGGTGACAGGGCTGAGTTTGTGTGGTGTGTGTGAAGGGGACCCGTGGCAGTGTAGCCACGCAGAAGGAACATCGAGAACCTGAAGGTACACAATCTATGAAGCATGTACTAAGATGACATTTCACAAATATACTGTTACGGTTTGTGTTGAGTTGTCCCCCCAAAGCCTCATGCAGTCATGGGGCAGGGACTTGTAGAGTTTGAGACCAACTCATGATCCACTGGGATTATGTGTCTTAGTACTGCTAGGATTATGGATCTGAGTACTGGTGGGATTATGGGTACGTGTACCTTCCCCAGTCTGGGGCCATAGCCTGAATGTATTATAAGAGAGAAAGAGAAACAGACTCTCTCTCTGTTGCCCTGGTTGGTCTGTTGCCTCTATCGCACTTTGTTGCTGTCCCACTGCCATGAACTGAATGCTCTCCGGCCTGTTCTGTTCAGCTTTGGAGCCAGCTGAATATGGATTGAAACCTCCAGTAACTGTGAGCCAAATAAACTTTTCCTTCCTTCATTTTGGGTGTCGGGTATTTATCCCAGAAATGAGAGAAGGGTAGCTAAGACATACACTAGTCAGCCACTTCACGGGTAGCACATCGGTTACTCCAGGGCCTCTAAAATTCACTTGATGTTAGGCCCCAGATATCGGAAGGGCTTAACCTTCCCTGAGTGACTTTAGCATGAAGGCGGACATCTCTAAGCAAGACGTGCTCCAGGAGGCAGAGGGACAGAAGGACAGCAGGGATGCCGGGCAGCCCCGCCAGCCAGGGAATAGGGCCCTGGGACCCAACAAGTGGCACCACTTCTGGCTGAACAGTGGTGGCTGCGTCCACCTGATACTTTACCCTGCCTGATTGGGTTCTGTCCAGGAAAGTCGGGGACGTGGCAGAGCGGCTGGTATTAGAGGGTTTTGGTTTTGCTATAATAGCAGCAGATCAGACCACAGGAGAGAACAAACAAAAAGGATCTGAGCAAGCCTGCACCGTCTCTGCTCCTTGTCACAGCAGACACTTTTGGTTTCTGTTACTTGCAAAAGATGACTAGCCAAACTGAATTGTTGTTTTAGGAGATACACATTGTGTTTAGATAAAGCTCCTTTTAAAAAAAGAGCATATCTTATTTTTTAATGTAATTTTGATCTGCATCATAATGCATTTAGCAGGTAGTTATCTCCCCTGTATGCCTTTAAAAAGCAGGTAGGATATGAGTTATAAATATTCAGCACCCTGATACAAGGAAGGCATTCAGGTATGTAATGAACTATGTACAGTTCACCCAAGACAGCTTCCCATTTCACATTGATGTAAATCCTAATTACAAAAAAATTGAATTCTTGACCTCTGAGTGCAAATGGGATGGTAGTGTGACTGAGCTCTGCTCCGGCCTCTCCCCCTGTTCCCCACTGCTGTGGGTGCTGCAGCTTGTGCTTCTTGGAAGACACGGCTTTTGGGCCCACCTTGTGCTTGCTGTGCAGCGTGTAGAGGACTCTGGGAGTCTGTGGAGGGCATGTTTTACTCCTGCTATTCTCCTCGATCAGAAAGCTGAGGGTCTGGACTCTGGTCTTCCCTGTTCCCCACTGGCCCAGGGCCCCAGCTTCATGTACACCTGTCCAGGCTGTGGTGGGAACACAGCCACACCTGTTTACCCATGCCACTGATGCAGCTAGAGCTGGTCCATGAGTGACCTCTGCCCGTGAGCTTCCATGTCACAACCAAACTGCAGGGTCCCCGTGATAAGCCCTCCTCGCCGGGCTCCCCAGAAAGCACAGTCGACCTCAAATTCAGCAAGAGTTGTTAAACAACTGAGACAGACCTAAGGATCTTGAGTGAAGGTTCCTACAGACCTGCAAACTGAGGCTGATTGTTGGTACCATGTCTTTGTGTATGAGGGGTTTCTCTTGACTGTGGCTTAGGTTTTTGGGGAACATTTGGTTCCCTCAATTCCAGCCCTTTCACACCAAATGTTGTATCCTACTTGAATGGTGAAACAATGTATTTAAAAGGGAATCATCATTTTATGCCCTCTCTCTGGATTTAAAAAGTGTACTTTGCCTCTTATACACTTCTGTGTACTTTGTATATGAAACACTTAGACACTCCCCATCGCCTGCTGTGTGCCCAGCCAGGCCTTCGAGCTGGGGAGAAGGCACAGACCAGCTTGCGGTCTCCACAGCTACACTGCAGGAGGCTGACCTCACCCTCATTCCAGGCAGGGACTACCCTAGGCCAGCCAGCAGTAAGATGTGTCACATGGACTGGGTGCTACGGAGAAAGCAAACGGTCGCAGCAGATGCTGGCCCGGGCTGAGCATGGCAAGCAGGGGCCGTTGGAAGCCGTCAAGGGGTCCTGTGAGCAGAGCGCAGTGGGGGTACAGCGAGGAGCGGCAGAGCTCTGGGTGTGTTTGCCCTTCTAGCATGAGAGAAGTGGAGGTGAGAGATAAGATCTCTCGTGGCCTGAGCACGTGGTGCCATTGCTGAAGTTGGAAGGTGGCAGGTGTGACCTATGTGTTGTGCATCAGATGACACAGGGCACCCGGAGCCTGGAGATGTGGCAAAGGTAGCAGGACCTAGCTGGGGACTGGGCAGAGGTCCAGGGGCCATGCATGGACCATGGTGTGGAGCCTGAGGAAGCTGAGCCAAAGCTGGCAGAGCCTGGAGCAGGACGGGGTCTGCTGAGGCCAAAATTAGTCGAGGCAAGGTGTGGAGGGAGGCTTGGTGGCAGATTGGCTGCTTCACAGCCCCTCCTTTCACTGGGAAAGGTACAAGGACACACTGCAAGCCCCGCCAGCACTTCCACCCATCCTCTGGCGGGACAGAGAAAGGACACCTCAAGGTTGGCGTTCATTGTTTTAAAACAATAGAAATAAAACAGCAATCAGAAAATGACCAGGTGGGATGATTGAGAAAGAGACAGAGGACAGGGAGAGAGCAGCAGAGAGCTTTGCCAATTAATCTGCAAGAGGGAGCTCTCCGTGTCTCTGTCTTCCCTGAACCAGCGGGAGGTAGACAGGGAGCTCTGTTGCTGGGGGTGGGAGGTTGGGAGATGGGGGTGGGAGAGGAGGGAACAGTGGCTATTCAAACTCCTGGAGTCTCAGGCTGGGGAGACTGCATTTAATCAGAGGAGGTGAGGGGTGGGAGGCTCCTGGAGGAAGCACGGAGCCGTGCCGTGTGGTGTTGGAGTACACGTGTTTGGCCAGGTCCCTCAAGCTCCAGGTGGCCTGCGGGAGGGAGACTTGCTGGAGGGATGGCTTCAGGCGTACACGTGACTGCCGACTGAGTCCCTTTTTGAAAAGCACCACCCCCGCCCCCACTCATCCTCTCCTCGTGGCTTTTGAGTAAGATGCAGCTCTTGCATCTCTTTTTCGAGGCTGTCCCTGAAGCTGACATGCGGCTGCACCTTGCTGCCATCTGTACTTTCTGGGGAGGCTTTTCTCCAAAGCAGTGAAAGGTCATTTGCCCCTGGGAATCTGCACATTTGGACTCAAGTCAGGTGGCTGCCCCAGCTCTGACTCGGACTGGCAGGTCATGCAGCCCATACCTGAGGCGCCCTCGGGAGGGGAGCTCAGCTGTTGCCTAGCAACGGATCCTCCCGCTTGGCTCTCAAGGACCACAGCAAGCAGCGCTTTGTCATTGGAAGTGCCTCTCATACTGTTGGCACTCCAGCATCTCTGCCACTGCTCCTTATGTGATGCTACCAGGCTGAGGGCAGAAGAGCGTGGCAGGTGCCCCTGCTGACCGGGCATGGAGGACCTCTGCCTGGTAAGAGCCCGAGCTCTCTCAGCCTTCTCCTTGTCTGCCCTGTGGTAACCTTCAAAGGAATTGGATAGTGTAAACGACAATTTCTTAGACTGCTAACGGGTCCTCTGAAAGGCACTCAAATTCTGTGTCTGAGTTGCTCCTGGTGTGGAAATGAAAAGTGCTCTGTATTTTCTAGATCCTCTTTAGCTTTTTCATAGGGCAGCCATGTTGGAAAATAGCAGCCCTTCTTCGTGAGCCAGAAAGCTGGAAGATGGAAATGCAGGCAGCTGGTTCAAGGTCAAAAGGGGGGTGGGGGGTGGGCAGTGGGCAGGGCACCAAACATGCACACATTCACTCAGCAAACACGGTGGCATCTGTGCTCCCTGCTTGGTGTGTCCCTTGAGGTTGGGAAGAGCGGTACTGTAGAGAGCCTGCGCCCTCCCAGAAGTAGCCTGATGCTTTTCGTCTGCCTGCCCTGGTGCAGCCCATCATGCCTTTGTCTGATCCTCCCCTGAGCTGCAGGGAGTGGCTGCTAGGAGGACATTTTGATGGCACATGGGCATGGAGTCTGGTCAGCTTGGGGAAGGAGAGGCGTATTTTGGCTTGTGTTTCAGAAGTTTGAGTCCGTGTGGCCAGGCTTATCGTAAGCTGCATCGTAGAGGGGCTGGCAGAAGACAGCTGCCCATAACACGGTGGCCAGGAAGCAGAGAGAGAGGGGCGGCGACGTGGGCTGTTCTTTGTCTTCAGGAGGGCTGTCCCTGTAGGCCAGGGGGATACCTGCTGTTCCTAGCTTCCTAGTTGCCGTGTGGACATTGGCCATCTTCAGTGGCTCCAGCCTGTCATTGCAGATGGCCCCACCATGCCTGACATGTCAACCCACAACAGGCTGGGCAGCATGCTGTCCCTAGAAGCCTAGCTGTAATGCACACACCGTACCTGTGTTGGGCTCAGGCTGCTCCCCAGTGTGGTCCCAAGGAGACCATGTTGAAGACAGTTCCCAGTGCACAGCCCTGAACCAGAGCCTGCTGGGAACACTTACAAGCAGCCATGAGAGATGCCAGAGAACCCAAGGTGCCCATGACAGAGCATGCTATGTCTGTGCAGCTCTCACTCTGTTGTGCAGCTTTCCAGGTCTGGTCTGAGAGAAGCATGGCCTTGCAGGCACGGCTGCTGCCACCCTGGCTGTGACTTCAGCACGGTAGGAGGGAAAGAACAGCTCCTGCCAAGCCCAGAGGCCTTGCTTGCTTGCTGCTGCTGGAGAGGAGCAGTACTTTACAGGACTCAGGCCTGGCTGTGTGGCACCCCCGAGCTCTGCCCATGTGGAAGTGAGGCCATATTGAGCCCATGCCGGAGCCCTGCTCACCTGCGGTTGAGGAGAGGCTCTGAGTACTCTGCAGCATCTAGTGGGGAGGATGCTGAGACGAGGAGAGGCAGCTGGAGATGGGCGCAGGTCAGCCCCGTCTGATCCCCAAGTCCCCCTGGTCCTCTGCTCAGCCATGAGGCTGATGTTGTTAGTTCTCAGAGAGGCAGCCCGGGGCAGCAAGGTGATAGGAGGTGCAAGCTGGGTGAAGCTCCCAGGTCCCACTGCAGATGCAAGGCCTCCGTAGGCTAGCGAGCTGCGGGCTGCCCTGGAAGATGGGCCTGAGGCGCTCTTGTTGCTTTGTCCAGCTGCGAGCATTGATATGAATGAGAGACCCTACTTGGCACAGTTCATTGTGTAGTAGCGTGTGACATGGTACATACAGATCTGCCCGTCCTGTACTGTGTGTACCGCTGCGTCCTGTGAGTTGCTCAAGGAAGCAGAGCCCACCCTGTCTCCACGTGCCCTCTGTCAGTGTCTGCTGTCTCAGGGATTCTGTGAGAGCATTCACTTCCCATCTTATTTCGTCTTTCCAAAGTCCCAAGAGCATAAGCATTGAAATCTGTCTGCGTTCTGCAGATGGGTACTGAGGCTGGGGAGCCACTGGCAGTGACTCACCCAAATCACAGTGGCACAGAGAACTGGGGCATCATTCCTTTCACATTACAAGGAACCCTCTGAGCAGCAGCCCTGAGCTCCCTCTTTGGGTGACAGAATGGCTTTTCCCACCTCTTCCTGGGGGGCTGCTGAGAATAGGGATTTTTTTTTATGTAAATTGTGTCACCTGGGTAGCTTTTTAGGCGGGTACTTGTGGATATTTTAGCTTGGAGAACAAGAGAAACCTTTGTGCATGTGTCTGCAAAAATAAGTTTGTAAAGAATGAAGGTGTGGTGTGTTTTCCTGTGTGTTTTTGTAAGGGTCTTAACTCCAGGCACCAGGAGGTGCTGGAGCAGAGCACAGAATCTGATTCACTCTCTGTGCTGCCTCCTGAATGCTGGTGGGTCGGTCAGCTTAGCCTGTGTTAGTGAGAGCACAGGAGTATCAGTGTCCAGACAGTAAATGGCGCGGTATCCTTTCTGTTGGTGTCCGAAGACTCACTGCCTTCAGAGAACAAGCCACACACGGTGTTCCCAAGGCTTCATTGTTGGTTCTGGAGAGCTTTGCTTGGCCAGGAATAAGGCTGTCAGGCTGAGAGGGGGACAGGCAGTTCCCTCAGTCCAGCGCTCTGACAGGCATCTCCACAAGGCCAGTAGCCTGGATACTGGTATAAAAGGCATAGTCCCATCCTCTGCGGTTCCCGGCCTCAGCTAGAGACTCAAGTCCTGCATGTAGTGGGTTCCAGGAGTGGACAAGCTTTTCTGACAGTGTGGCTTCCTGAGTAGGCTCTGCTGGAAGGAAAGAACCTGCACACCTTGCTCTTGTGACCTTAAGGAAGTAGCATGAAGAGAGGCCTCTGGGAGCAGCCAGCAAAGCCAAGGGGGTCGAAGCCCTGGGAACGGCAGAGACAGAGTGCCGCTCTCTGGCCGGCCTAGCCAGCTCCTGGCTGGCTTCCTCCAGTGCCCTGCGGGTCTGTGGGGTCACAAGGACTGTGGACAGCCTGTGGTGTGCTGTGGCTATAGGGTGAGAAGAGTGCCCCCTATCCCCAGGCTCCTGTGAGGACCCAGTGGCTGGTAGGAAGTTGCAGCAGCCTCCTCCCCAGCCTGCAGGACATCAAAACATGGAAGTGCTAGGTGGATGGAGGGGCAGCTTGAGGGCTTCAGTGGCCGGCCACCAGCCTGTTTCTCGCTGGGCTCTTGCTGCCTCGTCTGGGGCCTGACTCCTGGATCCCCAGTTGGTCTTGCTGTGTAGTTCAGGCTGGCCTCGAACTGGGGCTCCGGGATCTCCATTGTATCTCACCTGCTCTGTGTCATCTGCTTACACTGTAAGTGCTGCCTGCAGTTTCTCGTTCTGGCTCATCCTGCAAGGGTAGAATCCTGTGTTTTTGCCCACCCAGGCCAAGGCTTACTGTGCATGGCCCTCATCTAAGCAGGCAGCGGTTCTTAGCTGCTCACCTTCACTGAGGCTTTCTGGAGCATTCGACTTCACCTTCACAGAAACTTCTCTGACCTTGGATTATAGAATTTAATCACCAGGGAGCCGAAACCCACACACATGGTTGGGAATGAGGGCCTGGCCACATTGTGTGCTTCGCCGTGTGTACCGGCAGCAGGGGACAGTGGCCCTGGCTCCAGCACCCTTGGGCATCTCCTTTTCAGGCCAGGGAACATCTTTGTTGGAGAGATTGATGCCGCTTCTGCTATTGGATCAAAATTTGTCTTTGTCACATCCTGACAGTACTCACTGGACTTTGTGATTGTATCATCCTCTTGCTTGAGGGCGACTTGGCGCATGGGCCGACATTGTTCGGTGTGTAACATGGAGATGTAGGGAATTTCTGTAGATCGATACAGCTACACGGATATCAGCCTTAACCTAACAAGACAGATGCTGTTGTTTTTAATGAGAGTCGTACTCTCCTCACACAGCCACAACTTAAAACCGTTAGGTCCAAGCACATCAGCTAAAGACATCTTCTCATGATAAACTCAACCTGAGGCCCAGAGTAGCTCAGAGTGTCCTGCTGCTGTTTGGGATGGAGAAGCACAACCCTTGTGATACTTTTTCAAAAGTGGCTGATTGAGCTGGGTGTGGTGGCGCAGGCCTGTAATCCCAGCACTGGGGAGGCTGAGGCAGGAGGATGGAGACCAGCCTGGGCTACGAAAGTGAGCTCAAGGCCAGTCTGAACTGCATAGCGAGACCCTGTCTCAAAAAAACAACAACAACAAAAAAAAGTGGCTAATTGGAAGGTCGTGGAGGGGGGGAGGTGGGCACTGCAGGCTTAGACCAGGTGACATGTGGACCCAGAGTCACCAGACCTGGGTGACAGACACCATTTTGTCTTTTGCAGCTGGACTCAAGGCTGTGGTTGCAAGAGGAAGCACATGGTGATCTGTCCTCGCTCCACTCTAGGAAAGCAGGCCAAGTGGGGCACAGTGGCCTGTGCCTGGGATCCCAGCATCCTGACAGGCCAAGGCGGGAGGATTTCAAGTTCAAGCCTAGCCTGTGTAATATAGTGACTTAGCAAGAACCTGTCTCAAAAAAATTTTTTATAAAGAGGTTAGAGTTGTAGCGTAGTACAAAGACCCTGGGCTTAACCCCCAGTACTGCAAAGAACAAAAATGAAATGTAGCAATATGACTTTGTGTTTTTGTGGGGGAAGTTGGCTGCTGAAGCAGCTCAATCTGTCTCTTATGTGGGGTACACAAATTCCTTATACAGTAGTATTTTTCCTGAAGAAAATGCTGTGCACAGTCAGTACCTATTCACCATAGGATCCTACGTGCATTTTCTGTAGACAAATACTTAGTGTGTTAGAATGGCTATGTTGTCAATAAATCTTCAAAGAAGATTTAAAAAAATACCATGTATACCATTTGCAACAATTTGATTTTGATTAGTTTTTACTCTAAATAGCAATTTTTAAGAAGTGGGAGTACATTTATCTTGAAAATGTATTGGTTATACAATAGTAATGCCTAAGAAATGGAGCTGTTTCTTCACATCAGTAGGGTCCTTTCATTGCCTATCCTGGTTTTGAGACTCTTGAATATTGTTTTGGCTGGAGGCATTAGCACAGGAAGGTAGATGCCGAGGGTACAGAGGCACAGCAGGAGCTCAGTTCCCTTGCCCTCTGCCCTCGTGGTGGGGTGACCAGGTGCATTCTCTTGGGGCACAGGGATTACCTTATCCTGTCCAAGGCCATTGGCAGCCAGACTGTTTCCATCAGTGTGGTGTGGGCATTCTGTGTTTCCTACCTGACTTCTATTCCAGCTTTTTGCATAGAGCAGGATATGTGCCCAGGCATTTCAGATGATTCATTCTTGGGAAGATTCAAATCTCTTTTGGTGATTTTCAGAATTCTTTTGTTGATGTGTGGTCTTTTTTTCTCATGGTTGGGACATCAGGGAAAGGAAATATGATTAGTTTAGGTTGAGATATTTTTTTGCTTTTTTTTTTTTTTTGTGCTCCTTCTGTACAAAAGAAAAATTCAGAAAACTTAATTTTCTTCAACTCTTTTATAAGTTTTTTTTTCCCCTCCCATTAGCTGTCACTTTTGAAGAGTTTTAAAATCTCTCATATCATTTAGATTTCTCTATTTTTACTTGGTCAGTCAACTTTTGCTTTTATACTTTGGCATGATTTTATTAAGTAATCTTTCTGGTGAATTGAGACTTGTGTTGTCATTAGGCATCTGCCTTTCCCTCTTTTGTCTTAAAAATATTTTAACTGAAGTTAATATGGGAAAGTCGCTTTTACTATTCAGTATATCTTTGTCTTTGTCTGTGCTCTTAAGTTTTAAGTGTTAACTTTAATCAGCATTCTGCTGATTTCTTAAAATCCAATATCACAGGCTATCGGTCTGGCTGGTCAATTAGTTTGTAATCATTAATGTGATTACTGATCTGGTTGGAATATTTTCTCCCACTTCAGGTGGGGTTTTATTTTCATGCTTGTTTTTTATCTTCCCTCCCTCCCTCCTTCCCTCCCTCCCTCTCTCTCTCTCTATCTATCTATCTATCTATCTATCTATCTATCTATCTATCATCCTTTTAATACAGAGTTTTGCTATACAGTGTGGGCTGACCTTGAGTTCACTTTGTAGCCCAGGCTGGTCTCAAACTCACAACAATCTTCTCCCTCAGCTTCCCCAGTGCTGTGATTACAGGAGTATACCACCATGCCCAGCTTGTTGTTTGTTTTATTTTGTTCTTCCTTGGTTCCATCCTATGTTTGGTTCCATTTCTCCCTGCAGCTGTTACAGAAGTTTGGGTCCTTTTTCTGCTTTAAAGGGTTAGTGTTTTAGTCTTTGTATTTAACATAACATCAAGTTAAGTACCCAGTATCTTTCCTTTCCAACACTGTAGGAGGCCAGAGGTCCTTTAAGGGATTAACAGAATCACTGTTTCCTGTCATTCATATCTTGGATATTTTGTTGGTTTGTTTTAAGGTTTTACCTTTAATCCTCTTATTAACCTCAAAATGAAATATTATTTGGTAGTGTCACTCATATCATTTTTACTTGCATAGTTTCTAGGGCTTTTGTTGTTTGTTTTTCTCACCTTCATGAAGTCTTCCTTCTGGGGTTGCTCTGACCTCAGGATGTGTCTTTTGGGACAGGAATCTTTGGGAAGAAACTGTCTTGGTTTGGCAGATCTGGAAAGACCTGTGTTTCTTTTTTTGCTCATTCTATTTTTTTTTTTTTTTTGGTGAAACCAGGGATTGAACTCAGGCCCCTGTGCTTCCCAGGCAAGCACTTATTCTACTGTGCTATCTCCCCAGCCCCCCTTCCTTTTCTCTCTCTCTCTCTCTCTCTCTCTCTCTCTCTCTCTCTCTCTCTCTTCTCTCTGTATAATGAGACAGAATCTCATTATACAATGCAGGCTAGCCTTGAGCCCCTTTGTGGCCTGGGCTGGCCTTGGATTCCCTGGGATCACTCACTGGCCCTCTCTCTCTCTCTCTCTCTCTCTCTCTCTTCTTTCTTTCTTTTTTTCTTTCTTTTATGGAAGGAAAGGTAAAATAAAGTTTAATAGCAAGAAGATAGGAGAATAACAGGAGTTAATACATTGCATATTGTTATCTTTAAAGTAGTTAAAGTACAGGATATGACCATTAAATTCCCCAGTTAATATTAGTACAAACCTTCCTTTTCTGTGATCTGACAGACACCAACAGTGTAACTAACTTGCATCTTTTCTCTTCATTTCTTTCCTCCTTTTGGTTCCTTTTTCATTTTTTAACAATTTCCCATTTCCTGTTATCTATTGTATATTTTAGACCTTTTTACTGTTTCAGTTTCTCACATCAGGTAGTCAATATGATGTTTACACACATGAGTCTGATTTGTCTCACTTATGAATATGGTCTCGAGTTGCATCCATTTACCTATAACGTTTCAAGAAGTCTTATCCTTCTTTGTGGCTGCGTAGTACTCCATTGTATACCACATCTTTATTATGCATTGATTACTGGATGAGCATTTGAGTTGTTTCCAGGATTTAGCTGTTACAAATTGTGCTGCTATAAACACAGGTGTACATATATCACTGTGGTATGATGCTTTTAATTATTCTGGGAAGATACCTAGAATGGGAATAGCTGGGTCAAATGTGATCTCAAATCCTAGCTTTTGGGGGAATTTCCATATGATTTCCACAGTGGTGGTACTGTCCTGTACTCCCACCAGCAGGGGAGAACAGTTTCCTTTTCCCCACAGCCCCTCCAGCATTTGTTGTTGGTTGATTGCTTGATGATAGCTGTTCTTTCTGTAGTGAAAAGGAATATTAGTGTTGTTTTAATTTTATTTTCTCAAATAATGTTGAACCAATGATGTTGAATAATTTTTCATATATTAATTTGCCATTTATTTTTCTTTCATCTGAGAAGTGCATATTCATCTCAGATGCCCATTTTTTAATTAGGCCTTACAATTGGGTGGTCAGATTTTTTTGAAATCTTTTTATGTTCTAAATGTAAGTCCTTTGTCTGAAAGACAGTTTGCCTAAAATCTTTCTCCACTCTGTGTATTGTCTTTTCACTCTGTTGGTGATTTCTTTTGATGTACAAAAGCTTTTTAATAAAATGAGGTCCCAGGTATTGATTATTTGGAGTATTTGCCATGCAGTTTCATTTTTGTTCATGAATTCTGCCTACCCTTATGTCTTTAAGATTTCTACTTATTTTCTCTTCCAGTAGATTTAGTGTTTGTTTTAATATTTAGATCTTTGATCCATTTTGACTTTAGTTTAGTGCATGGTGATAGACATGGGTCTAGTTTTAGTATTCAGCATATAGATACAGGCTTTTCTTTGTTGGTCTGTTTTTAATTACCCTTTCAATCTCATTAATTGATATTGGGTTATTCAGAACTTCTGTATCTTCTTGATTCAGCTTTGGTAATTCATATACATCCAGGAATCTGTCCATTTTGTCTGTTTTCCATCCTATGTTAGTAAAGGTTTTTGAAATAGACATTAGTGATCTTTGAATTTTCACAGGATCTGTAGTGATTTCACCCTTTT
>PVKN010000895.1:0-61383 GCA_004027915.1 Capromys pilorides
CATGACAATGGGACAGAGGAATGTCGAGACGTTGAGTCCCCGGCGCATCCCAGGCACAGTGTGAGGAAGGGCCTCTTCACGAGAGCTCTCCTGGCCTCCGAAGCTCCAGCTCTGCATCTGGAAGGCCTGGAGGCGACTCAGCTGCCCCTGACGGCTGCTGCCACCATGTCAAGCATCCCAGGTGATCCTGCTGTGGTCGCAGGTGTGTGAGATTCGTTGCACAGAGCCAGGGCACAGGGCCAGCACGTGGGTGTAGGCGAGGCTGGAGAGGAATGGCAGGGCCCCGAGTGGCGTGGAGGAGCGGGAGGGATGCAGGCGCGTGGGCCCTGTCAGCTTGTGCGTTCTCCTTCGGTGCATGCGCTGAAAATTCTGAGGCTTTTCACTGAGCATGACTTTGGCTAAATGAGGATAAGGGACTGGACGGAAGAACAGCAACAGGGAGGGTGCCCGCCAGCCAAAGCCACCCCAACAATGTGGGGACCACACTTTGCAGTTGCTCTTCTGGCCCTTTTCCATGTAGCATGTTTTACCAATCAGCTTCCGATTCCCTCTTCTTCTCTGGATAATTTTGCTATGTAGCCCAGGCCAAGCTCAAACTTGGTATGTTCCTGCCTCAGCCTCCTGCGTTCTGGGATGATAGATGTGTGTCACCACACCCAGCTTCCTTATGTCATTTTTGAGTACTAAGATGCATCCCACATCTGGGCGGAGCTTAGTCTGTGGGGCACTGACATGTTTCCAACTGTTTTGCCACGATGAACATCATTACGACACTGAGTACAAGAAGTCTTTGCCCGCTCTCCAATGTCCTCTCATTTGGGCAAGAGTTTGTGGGTCTTTAAGCCGTCTGCTTGGGGCTGGGGAAATAGCTCCGTGGCACAAGTGCCTGCCTGGAAAGTGCAAGGTTGTGAGTTCAAACCCTGGTCCCACCCAAAAAAAGAAGTGAGCTCTTTAAGCCATCTGCTTGATTTTGCCAAACCAGCCTGCCGAGGGATCGCAGGGCCGCGCACACCTGTCTCCCGTCTCAGCTGCCTTCTCCAGCCACTCTGAAAGCCAGGCAAGCAGAGCTGAGGATACTGGGCAACAGTGCAGATGGCAGGGAGCTGGGTCCCCTGCAGCTGGGGACATCAGCTTTCCGTGCAGCTGAGCAGCCTTCGGCCACCTTCTTCTTCCTGTAGCATCTGGGAGTGGCCTAGTGGCAGCGGGTCCTGCTCCAAACATGGCCCCTGCTGGGGACCCTGGATGGAAGTTGGAAGCTGGGACGGCATGCTGTCCTTTGCACCAGCAACCCAGGGCCACCCCAGGGGGTCCCCTGCCCAGCACAGCTCTTCCTACTGTCCCCATGTTGGGTGGTTTGTCCTAGTATTTACTTCCTTTTTGTTTTAGGACAGAGTCTGGTTGTGGAGCCCAGGCTGGCCTTGAACTTGTGGCATTCCTCCAGCCTCCGCTTCCTGAGTGCTCACAGGCAGGCACTACCATACCCGGCTTATTTACTGTCATTTGTGAACGGGGAGCTCCTAGATGTGCGGTGAAGCCCGGGACACCTCTGTCCTCCACCGGCTGCATCTTCTTTGTTCCTGCCAAGCTGAGCAGTCCGAGGTTGTGACAGCCCCTCACACAACAGCCTGCCCTCCTTCCTGGGGGCAGTCTGGGCACAGAGCCCAGTGGTGCAGCCACCAGCATGGCAGAACAGGCGCTGGCCTGCTCCTGCGACAATGCCACTGCGGGGGACGTGGAGGGGACAGCGCCAAGCTGAGACCACGCTGTGCGCAGTGAAGCCAGGAAGAGAACACGAAGGAAGGGCTGCCAAACGTGGCGTGTGGGGGCGGGGATGTGCGCATGCATGCTCACCGTCCCCGGGGATGGTACCGGGCAGGCAGCTCGGAGCCAGGGGCAGGCGCTTCTGGGTCTGCCTACTCCTTTGCACCTTGTGAATTCTGCACCCCTTCAATGCTATCCACTTAGGAAATTAAGTGAGATAAACTTCTACACGAGTAGCGAACACGCCAAAGAAGAAGCGTCTCTCCTAGCAAAGGCCCTGGGCCAGCCTGGCATGTTAACTGGGGCACCTGAGGTGGCAGGGTCCTGGTGAGGTCTTGGCCAGCCTGCGCTGCGCGGTGAGACCCCGTTTCAAAGACGTAAGTAACAAGTCCGATAGGTTCCTGGCCTGAAGCAGCCGCCAGCGGAGGACGGCGGAAGGACACCACGCTGCGCTCGTCCTCTAGCACTGAAGGCCGCTGCTGCCGGACCCTGGACTGACAGACGCCCCCGAAGACACAGGTCCCACACTGCAGTCTCCATGGCTAGCTGAAGACCCAGCAGCACCCCAGGACTGGTGAATGACAAAGAGGCTTCAGATGTACTGGGAAAGGAAGATGAGCTAGCTGAAAAAAAGATATCAAGTACACTGGCTCCTCGGGGTAGAAATGGATTCCCGAGGGAGGAAGCTGCCAGGAACAGGGTTACCAAGTCCTGGAGAAAACGGGAGTGGGGGAGGGTCACTCCTGTGGCCCTAGGGCGGGGCAAAGCTCTCAGCCCAGTCAGCTCCCTGCAGCACCCAGACCACTGGCCCAAAAATGTCTACTTTAAAAGCTATTGCTGAGTGTGGCAGCACACACCTACAGTCGGAGCCTGCGGAGGCTGAGGCAGGAGGATGCCGTGAGTGCCAGGCCAGCCGGGGCTACATAGGGAGGCCGCTATTCAAAACCATAAAAAATAAATAAATAAATAAAACGAGCAAACAGGGGCCGGCGAGATGGTTCAGTGGTCTAAAGCGCCTGCTTAGGAAAGCTCAGGCAACTGCAGGACTGCAGTTCGATCCCCGGTACCACATGCTGCGCCAGCCCCACCACCAGGGCAGGCTGAGCCAGCCATAAAATAAATAAATAAAGAAACAAACAAACAAGCAAACAAACAAATAAAATATTTAAAAAACAACAACGAGCAAACAAAAACCCTGTCCAGTTTGCTAAATGATACCATACATAAAATTTTTAAAATGACAATTTAAAAATAAATAGACAATTTACAACCTCAGGAGAAGATACAGGGCAACCCAGTGTTTGCGGCCTGCACGGGCAGCACCGCAAGCGTCCGTCGGCGGGCAGGAGGCGCACGCAGCCGCGCAGGGTGGTCTGCAGTAAGAGCTGCACAGGCGGTGAGGCGCACAGGCTCACTGGCCCTGGTGGCCGGGAAGACAGAGCCTAGGGTCGCACGCAGGGTGAGGACGCATTCCGAGCGGGCGACCGTGCCTGGAGAGCAGCACTGAGCACGTGGAGAAACAGCCGCTTTCACGTCACTCGGTGGCCTGCGAGCCAGCCTAGCTTTGCTGTCTTTAGGCCCCAATTTATTAATTTTTATTTTTCTGTATTTTAGGGAAGGGTCTACAGGATGTTCAGGGTCTCACTGCTAGATGGGACTCACAGTGCTCTGCCTCCTTGCAGCCTGCCAAGAGCTGGGATTATAGGTGCGTGTCACCACGCCCAGTCCCTCTCTCTCTCTCTCTGCAGTACCAGAGACTGAACTCAGGACTCTGAGCTTGCCAACATGCCCAGTCTCTTTACCCCAATTTTTTTTAAACTTTATTTATTTATATTATGGCCGGCTCAGCCTGCCCTGGGGGTGGGGCTGGCGCAGCATGTGGTGCTGGGGGATCGAACTGTGGTCCCTGAGGTTGCCTAAGCATGCCTAAGTAGGCGCTTTAGACTGCTGAGCTGTCTCACTGGCCTGCTTTACCCCAATTTAAACGTGCAGACATTGCAATGTTCCTGTAAGGAGTTCGCCACAGGGTAACATCTGCAGCTCTGGCCAAAGCTGGTGCACGAGGACATTCCCCTGGGGAACGCCCAGGGCCCAGGTCTGGTTTCATGTCCACTGGGCAATATCACGCAGCTATGACAACGACAGGGTCCACCAGGGATGCATAGGCACCGATGGGTAAGACTCAAGAGTTAAGGAAACCGTAGGGGTCTGGGCAGA
This sequence comes from Capromys pilorides, assembly GCA_004027915.1. Lineage (NCBI taxonomy): Eukaryota > Metazoa > Chordata > Mammalia > Rodentia > Capromyidae > Capromys > Capromys pilorides. The sequence goes on from PVKN010000895.1 coordinate 3,979, forward strand.
CCACAGCCTTGGGAGAGGGGCTGCCTCTGCCCTACTCCACAGCGGCTGAGAGGATATGGGGGTGAGTGGCTGAGGGGTTTTTTTTCAGCCCTGGAAATTAAACACAGGATTTTCACATGGAGCTTCGTTCTGAACCCCATTTAAATTTTACTTAGAGGCAGAGTCTCACTAAGTTACTGAATTACCCAGGCTGACCCCGACCTGTGATCCTCCTGCCTCGGCCTCCTGCAGTGCTGGAATCACAAGTATGCGCCTCCATCCCGGGCTAAATACAAGATCTAGGAAGGAGATGGAGGAACCTCGAGGACCCTTTCTGGCCTAGGTGAAGACTGGGCTGAGCCAGGGGTGCCACCCCCGGGGGACCAGGAGGCCTGCAGGGCTCCCAGGAGGCCTGGCTCCTTCCGCGCAGCAAGGTAGCTCCCTTCAGACCTCGGAGAGGCGGCTGCTTTTGGCCAGAACAGAGCGGTGGCTGGCTAGGCCTGGGTGGGAGTGGGCACAGGGACACTGGGAGAGCGGTGGACAACCGTCCAGTCTGGGATGGGAGGGATGCTGGGAAGGGTCCACTCAGGAGGGATATGGGCTCCCTGTGGTATGGGCCAAACAGGAAGGAGGAGCAAGAGATGAGAAGAGCAAGGTCGGAGGTCAAGTGCAGCCAGGGCACTTTTTTTTTTTTTTTTCCTTTTTTTTTACTCTGCTGAGGATTGCATCCAGGCCCCATGCCTGGTAGGCAAGTTCTCTCTCACTCAGCTACACTCTCAACCCTTTAAAAATTTTTTTGAGACAGGGTCTAAGTTGCCCAGGCTAGCCTCAGACCTGGGATCCTCCTGCCTCAGCCTCCCCAGACAGCTGAGACGACCAAGTTACAGGAGTGCCCCACTTGCCTGGCTCTGCCACGTGAGTCACCTCCCCCTGGGCTGAGCCGTTTGTTCACCTCTTTCATCATCCATCATTCCAAAAGAGTTTCCCGAGCACATCCAGGCACTGTCCTGGAGGTGGGGCTATGGCAGGGACCTCAAGGGGCACCTACTCATGCGGAGGGGCTGTAGTGGGGAGGCAGCTGCACACAGGGAGCAAACAGCAAAATACAGGCTGTGCCAGCCAGAACGGGGGTGGGGGGAGGGCACTGCAGGAGGCTAATTGCAGAGCCAGTGCCTGCTAATGAGACTGCATTCAGAGAATTGGGTTTTTGGGGGTTTCTGTTTGTAAGGAAGCTGTTAGTACTTTCTATATCTGGCTTTCCCTCCAAAGGCGAGGGTGTGGAGGCAGGGAGGCCGGGAGGCCCTGGAGCAGGCGTGACACCCACCTGCCCCTCCGGGTCACGTCCGGAAAGAGCTGTACGACGGCCTGCAGGTTGTGGTGGTGGTGGGACACCCAGCTCAGGGCACTGCACAGGCGCTGCAGCTGCAGGGACAGGGACAGCGGCGGGATGCAGGAGGATGCCGCTCCCACCGGCCACTCTGACCGGCTGCCCAGCCCACTGTGGGGAGGGGCCACAGAGGTCAGGGGTGCCCGGTGACCCCCACGGCGCCCACACCTTGCCAGGCCACTCGCGGATGCACTCCAGCAGCTGCAGCAGGAGCTGTTGGAGGTTGGTCTTGGGCAGCAGGCGGAGCCCAGTGTCCAGGCTGGTGCGGCACAGAAGCTCGATGAGACCCAGGAGGTTGGCATCAGTGTAGAACCCCGGCCGGGCACAGACACACAGAGTCAGGAACTGCCGGGAAGGGCACTGGGGTCAGGTGGCTATGGTGGGAGGAGGGACAGGGGACAGCAAGCATGGAACCTCTGGGCCAGGCTGCAGGGAGCGGAGGTGACAGCAGTGAGGGCCACCCAGCCCAGGCGCCCTGCTGTTCTTGCAACTGCAAGGTGACTCACCTTATAGATGTTGCCCAGGCTGGCGTCCAGGGCCACCTGCTGGGGCTGGTCCTGCTGCTCATTGTCCTCACTGTTCTGGGCTCTGTGGTGAGACAGCAACAGCTAGGACACAATGGCAAGGGAGTCACAGGAGCTGGGCATGGGGGGAGGGGGCGGAGCAGGAGGGCTGCAGAGACCTCGTCCACAGCCACTGCAGCTGTGCGCAGCTGGTCACCCCAACCACTGCGGGCGCAAAGGCATTTGTCACATCATACTGAGCTGGGAGCCTAGAGTCTGGGGGCGGCTTGGGGTGCGTGGTCAAGGTCTGGATGGAGAAGGCCCTCATGATGCCAGACAGCTGAAGTTCCCTTGTGGCAGTGGCTGGGTCCTCACCCCAGAGGCCTCTCCAGGGCTCCCCAGTGGAGCAACTGGCTTTCCCAAAGAGAGTGAGGTGGGGCACAGAGACAAAGATGGACAGACAGACAGATGGGAAATGGAGAAGGGGGAAGAAAAGGAAGAGGAGGGGTGGGGGAGGCTATGTCCCAGTGGAGCCTGGCCTCTCACAACCACCATCGACATGACTCCCCCTGCTAACTGCCCCGCTGTGATGTGCAGAAGCTCCAGTGGGGACGGCGAGGGCTCCCACCATAGCCTTGAGAACTCCAGCTCCAAGCTGCAAGGGTCCCCTTGTACTGCTCCTCATTTGCTACCTAGAGCTGCCCCCCAGTGTGTGTGAAACTGTCCCTACCCCTCCAGGGATCACACTGGGCCTGACAAGTGCAGGCTGGGCCCCATGAGGCTGGCGTCCCATGTGTGCAGCCAGTCATGTCAGCTAAGGCCACAGTCACGCTGGTGGCGGGGATGCTCACGGCTATTGAGGTGGCATCAGGCAGTGGTCACTCCACTCTGGCTTCCCATGACTTCCCTGGGCACACGGGCCCTGGCTAGGGGATGCAGCAGGCTAGGCCCTACTAAACCTTTCTCCTCTGGTCGAGTGTCCACAGCTAATTTCAAATAGGTGACCTTGTATAGAAATGAGGGGTGTCACTCTTTTTTGTTTGTGTTGGATTTTGTTTTTGCTTTGAGCCTTGTTTTCACCAGGTAGTTCAGGCTGAGCTTAAACTTGTGGCCAGCTTCCTGCCTCAGCCTCCTGAGTGCTGGGGCTGCGGGTATGGCCATTAAGAGCATCACTTCCACAGCTTTGGTAAAAAGTCTGTTCTTGTCTTAGTGCTGGGGCTGCTTGTAGGAGGCGAAGAGGATAGATCTGTCTCCTCAGTGCCTGGAAAGTTGGTGCCACCCAATCAGAGCTGGTGGAGGGGAGGCTGAGGCTGGAGCATTTCCAGGTTCAGCGTGGGAGGGGCTGGTGCTGCGCTGGGGGTGCAGGCCTGGCCTGGAACCGGGGGTGCAGGCCTGGCCTGGGACCTGCTGCACAGCCCACAGTTGTACACAGGCATCCGGGCCCGGGGCGGAGCTTGGGGTGGCTGGCTTGCTGGCCTCCTGAGGGCTCGGCAGCCAGCCTGCAGGAGAAACAAGTTTGCTACTCTGCTGCTGCCAGAGGGAGGAGCAGCAGAGGAAGCGTGAGCAGGCCACGCACTGCAGGACGGGAGCGTGGCTGCCACGGAGCCCTCGCCAGCCTCCCCAGGGAGCGCGCTCCTCAGGCCCTACCTTGGGCATGGCCCTATGCCAGGGGTCCTGTGTTTCCTGCTGTCAAGGGTTGGTGTCTGTGACTGGCATCCCAAGGCACCTGTCCTGGGGATGCCATCAGGGCACTAGTGTGAGGTCACAGAGTACAGGACCCACGAGGCCTGGTGGGCCTGCCCCCTCCTGGCACAGCAGGCTCAGGGTCACTGGGGCTCCATGGTCGGACCCTCTGAGCAGTGGCTTCGTTGGTGGCTGGTATCCCGAGCCCTGCGATCAGGGCTCAAAATCTTCAACCAGCATCCAGGAGCCACTCTACCCTCATGAAGGGACCGTCCCATCTCAGGGGCATGTGGCTGGCCTCTTCTTGTGCTTAAGCACTTGGGTTACAAATGGTGACCCAGGGTCCATCTGGTGCTGTGAGGTTCGCAGGGACACCGCTGCTACCACAATGGAAAGCAGCCTGGTGGCAGGCAGGGCACTGTCCATCGGCCCCTTATGGCAGGCCACGCTGGAGCTGTTGTCCAGAGGACTCCACATGGAGGAGGGCAGGGCGAGGGATAGTTCACTAGAACCAAATGACACTCCAGGGAAGGCTGACTGCCATGGTCTCCACGCTGGAGACGATGTCCTTCTGATGTGGCAAGTGTCACTATGTACCCATCTGGCCATGCAGGGAGTAGCCCTTTCTGAGGTCAGGTGGTCGCTGGCCACGGCCCAGGCCGTGGGGCTCTCACGCCAGCCCCGTGTCAGGTATCTGCAGTCAGGCTGGGAGGCAAGATTTTGCGACGCAGTGCAGGCTGGTCTTGTGCTCACTATGTGGCTCGGGCTGGCCTTAAACTTGAGGTGACCCTCCGGTCTCAGGCTCTTGGGTGCTGGGACATGTGGCACAATGCCAGCACCCCTGGCCCTTGCAGCAGGAAGGCCAGGAAACAGTTAAACCTTGGGGAAACCAGGAAAGAGGAAATGGCTCTGTGCACACGGGAGCAGTCTGGGCTGTCAAGTTCCCATGGCCATTTCCACTTCCAAGGGGACCTCAGGGGTTCCTTAGATTCCCTCCTGTGTGCCCTCTTCTGATGTAAACTTAGTGAGCTGCTAGAGGCGGAGGCAGGAGGTTCACTGCGCGTTCAGAGCCAGCCTGGCCTTCATAGTGAGTTCAAGATCAGCCTTAAGTACATAGTGAGAGCCTGTTTCAAAAACCAGTGATGATGATGATGATGATGATGATGATGATGATGATGACGACGACAATAGCTGGGCATGATGGCATACCTCTGTAATCTCAGCACTAGAGAGACTGAGGCAGGAGGATCACTGTAAGTTTGAGACCAACCTGGGCTACAAAGTGAGTTCAAGACCAGCCCGAGCTGCATAGCAAGACCCTGTCTTAAAAAAAAAAAAAAAAAAAAAAAGAAAAGAAAAAAAAGACTAATCATCATCATCATCATCATCATCATCTCAGAGTCAGCCAGATAGCTCAGCGGATTAAAGTGGACCAGAGTTCGATCCCCGTGCTATGCCAGCCCCTCCCTGGAAGTGCACTGAGATGGCAACTGAGACCGGGGGTGGTGCTGTGAGCCTGTAATCCCAGCACTTGGGAGGCTGAAAACAGGAGGATCACTATGACTCCGGTCTGTGTAGTGAAACCCTGCAGACTCTGTACTAAACACATTAATAATAAAATAAAGTTATTTTCAATTAAACTTTCCCCCGCTCCTGGGCTGGAGCCAAGCGTGGACCTGAAAGGGAGGGGAAGTGGCCCAAGAAGGCGCAGGCCCACCTGCTGCAGGGTCCCGGGTATGTGGCAGGGCTGTAGGCGCCCAGGTTGTGGAACAGCTCCACCACCTCCTGCATCGAGGGGCACCAGGGCCGCACATCCTCGTCCTCTGGGTCAATGGGGTGCACAGGGGAGACCAGCGGCTGGGGTGTGGCTTGGCCGTCCCGGGGTCTAAGTTCTCCAGGGCTGTAGATGTCACCTAAAGAACCAAAGAGGCGGGGATTGCTGGAGGCCTGGGACCTTGGGGCTTGGAGGTGTGGCCCCGACGGTGCGGGAGGCCTCGCGTCTCCCTCCGTGCCATGTCAGCCTAGGCGCACCAGAGGCACGGGGGAGGGGCGGCGGGTCCCTCCCAACGCGCCGAACACAACCCGCGCGGCCATTTGCGCTACTAGGGGAGGAAGGGCTGCGCACTCTCGGCCTCTTCTCAGCCCCCTTAGGACGCTTCCGCAGCCGTGAGCGGATGAGCCGGGAAGGTGCAGCCCGGAAGGTGCAGCCCCGCAGTGGCTGGGAGGCCACGCCCACCCTGCGTCCTGTCCATCCCTTCCCTTGCTGTGTTTGTGGAGAGGGGCCACACCCTGCAGCCAGGCTGCCCCTGCCTCGCGGCGCTCAGGAGCCTTGGTGCGGGGCGACAGGCGTGCACCACTTCTGCTGCAGTGCTCTCCCTGTGATGAGGGACGCGTGTTCTGCCGGGGTGCGGCCACGCCTCTTCTGGAGAGCGCTCAGCAGATCAACAAAGGCGAGCGAGAGCCTGCCATGTGGCGCACGCCCGTAGTCCTAGCACTCGGGAGGCTGAGGCAAGAGGATCGCTCTGTCTTCTGAGCCAGCCTGGGTTACAGAGGGAGACTCTGTTTCAAAAAACAAAAAAAAAGATAAAACATGCAAGTGAGTGTTCTTTGAAGGCCACCAGGTACAAGATTCAAAGCCGGGGAGGATCATGAGCCGCAGGCTGAGAGGGGCACAAAGGAACGCCTGTCACAGACAGTGCAGGGACACACTGGACAAATGCAGGACGGCAGGAAAGAGGCTGGGGGGCCCAGGCAGAGGAAGGGTGGGCATGGACCCGAGGGCTGGCAGGGACCTCTGTGAGGACCAGCTTCCTGGAGTCACCAAGGGGCGGCTTGGGGCTGGCGGGTCTCTGAGCCCCGGCAGGCATCGGGTGTCTCTCTTCGGAAATGTATATGGGTTGGGACTCACCAAACGAGTAATCAGACTCCGAGAGGAGGAAAAACTTTCTCAGTGTTGTTTTTCCCTCTCGGTCAACTGCACGGGGGAAGGAGCAGTAATGATGCCCTCACCCGCCTCCTGGGCTGGCCAGGGACAATGGAGGCGGCTGGAGAGAGAGTTTCCCAGGCCTGCGGCCTACACATGTGTGTGTGGACACGCAGGTCATTGTGCACACACACCCGTGTCCATGCATGCATGACCTGCGCCCATGTGTGTGTATCATGTCCACAGAGTGGGCAGCGAGCCCCCCAGGGAAGGGCAGAGAGTCTGCATGGCGTGAGGTGGGCCCAGGGGACACACAGGTCGCAGCTGCCGTGGTCCCGCCATGGTCTCCCAGACCCACCTGGCGCACACAGGCAATGATGGGCACTGGGGCCTGGCACAGGCGCTGCTGGCCCCTCCCCCACCTTGATGCCTTTGGCTGTAGGCAGAGCAGTGTCAGCGGGGTCCCGGGATGCCTCAGGCTGTGCCAGCCCCTGGAGCTGGTTACGTGGTGACAGGAAAACGCCACCCGGAGCCCGTAATTAACGCCACTCTAAGTAGGCCATGTGCTCAGCTTTTCCCCGCTGCGTCTGTCCCAGATGAGGGACGGCCAGAGAGCTGACACGGAGGAAAAGCCGCGTGCAGCCAGCCTTTGTCTCCTGACTCGGTCTCTCCAGGCCCAAGCAGCAGTCGTCCTGGGTGACACCAGGAGGACCCAGTGCCAGCAGCCAGGGAGTTGCGACTGAGAGACCCTGGGGCTCCCCTGCAATGAAGCTCAGGCTTAGACTAAAGGGGCAGGAGGGGAGCCCAGAGCCCAAGGCCTGGCTCCTGCTGGCACCCTGGGCCCTCCCCGCCTTGAGCCCCTGCTGGCCTGGCAGTTGTGACAGAGGGACAGGTCCTCTAAATGCGGCCACAGTTATCTGGTTTCTCTGAAACAGGGTCTGGCCAAGTAGCCCAGGCCGCCTGGAACTCGAGGCAACCCTCCTGCCTCAGCCTTCCTGAGCGCTGGGGTTTCTCATCCCCCTTATCCTGGCCCCACCTACTCTCAACTCTACCTTCCTGGATCTTGTCTTCTGACAGCATCACAGACCCCACGACGCCCCAGGAGGAGGGAGGCCCGGGGTCCTTGTGAAGGGGGGACTGGTTCCTGAGAGAAAGACCAAGCCCCAGCACCCACTGAGCCACGGGGCCCATGACGTTCCCGGAGGCCTGGAGTCTCATCGTTCTCACCCCAGCTCCAACGACTTAGTTTCATGCAGCCTCGACGCCTTTAATTGAAACTGCTTTCAACGTCGCCAGCTTTAGTCCATTAGCTTTAGTTTCAGTCATTTAAAGTGTTTATTCGCTCGGCAAATGTTAACTGAACGGCAGTGCTGGGGACAGGAATCCGGGTGGCTCCCAGGGGCTGACGGCTTCCCCCGGGGTGCACCATGCCACACACAGGCCAAAAGCAGACAGCCGGCTAGACCAGGGGTGCCAATGGCACGGAGGAAGGGCAGACAGCGTGACAGTGGGGCTTCAAGGTGGAGCGGGCATCACCGAGGGACCCGCCAGAGTCCTTGCATGGAGTCTGTACTTCAGTTTCTTTTTTGGAGCTGCGCGGGATCGAACCCAGGGCCTCATGCACACCAAACTCTTGCTTTATATGGAGCCAAGTCCACGTTCTCATCTGTACTTTGTTTATCTTTTAGATTTACTTTTGAGGCAGGATCTCATGATATAGCCAGGCTGGCCTCCAACTCCCAGTGATCCTCCTGCCTCAGCCTCCTGATTTCTGGGATTGCAGTGTGTGCCCCATGCTGTGACAGGCCGCTGTTGTTCCCCTGCCTTCTTCTTGGCTTTGTGCCCAGGCCCGCCCTCTGCTGCCTGGCCACCTCCTGTGGCACTCAAGGCTCCACAATGCCCCCCCCACCCCCCCCCTGCCTATTTATTCCTAGGACCATGCACCACAGGGTAGGTGACACCGTCCCTGGGCCACCTCTCCTCTCTCCACCTTCTGTAACTCACACCCCCGCCCCATGTCACCTAACACCACCAAGCACCGAGGCCCCCAGCACACAGGACAGAGTTCACTGTGCCAGAGCACAGAGCCACGCAGCGCGGCGAGGTTCAGGTTTGACCGCAGGTAACAGCTGAGAAACAACAAGAGAAGAAAAGCAGGGCCCACGTGGGCTTAGAGAAGCCAGAACTTGATGTTTTCGATGAAAAAGCAGCCCGGTGTGTGGCTAGGACACGGCTGGTGCAGAGACCCCTGCGCCTCTCAGAAGCTGGGTACCCTTTCTGCTTTGTTGTTTGCAGCCTCTGCTTCCTGGGTTCAAAGTGACACTCATGGCCCGGGACGGCTGCTAGAGGCCCAGCTATCACATCTCATCTCTAGGGAGACACTGTCTCACTTTGCCACCTAAGCATGCATCACTGGGTTGTTTTAAAGGATGCAGGGTTCCCTCAGGGTGACTCAGGAGTTGGTGCCAACTGACACTCCCACGTTTAAAAAGAGACTGAAGCCAAGCATGGTGGCATGTGCCTGTAATCCCAGCGTCTGGGGGCCGAAGCAAGAGGATTACAGTGAGTCTGAGGCCAGACTGGGCTACATATTGGTAGCAAGACCTGGTCTCAAAAGAAAAAAAAAGAGGCTGACAAAGCGCTTGCAAGGGACAGTGGCGAGGGCGATCTCTAGGACCTACTCAGGACCGGATGCAGCAGTCCCCAGGCCTGCGTGCACACTGTAGGTGACTCGGCAGCTTCCAGAATGAGCCCTACCCAGGTCCCACTGCAGCACCTGATGTAGCCAGCCTGCGTGCGGCTCAGGGGTTCTCCAGTCCATGTTTGCCTGGACCACCTGGGAAGTGCCACATGCTGCCTGGATGTGGTGGCGCGCACCTGCGATCGGAGCGGCTTGGGGACTGAGGACCAAGCAGCACCTCAGCTAACCTTCCATTAGGATACAGGCCTTGGGTGGGGGCAGGGGATGGATGAGGCACACCCCCTCCCACCAAGGTGCCTCCCCGTCCTCTTATTCTTTCTTTTTGGCAAGAACCGCGTTCACCCCAGGACCGTAGATAGCTCCGCACTCCATCCTCAGGCCTCGTTTTTTGAGACAGTCTCATTAAGGCACTGAGTATGTTGGCTGGGCTGGAACTTGTGGTCCTCCTGCCTCGGCCTCCCAGGTAGCTAAGATTAGAGGTACCAGACGCCACTGTGCCCGGCCTAGAACTTTTTAAAGCCCAGCCATAGCTAAACCCTTGCCATGGCAGAAAGCAGAGACCTCAGGGAGCTAGCAGTGCCCTTCTAACCCTGATCAAGAGATCAAATATTAAGAAGTGCCCTCTGTGGTCAAATTTCATACAGAAAAAATAATTATCTCAATTTCTGTGTCTGTCTGTCTGTCTCTGGTTTTGTTGAGACAGGGTCTTGCTTTGTAGTTCAGACCAGACTTGAACTCACTATGTCATCTAGGCTGACCTCCAACTTGGAGTGATGCTCCTGTCTCAGCCTCCTGCACGGTATCTGCATGTGAGGAAGGGCTGTGGGGGGCATTGCCCTCCGCTGCAGGTACCACCTGGGCTCTGTGTGTCACTCATTCCGCAAACCTGCAGCCAGGGCAGCCGCGTGCTGAGTAAGCAAGGTCTGGAACTAAAACCAAAGCAGCTAGGGTCCCTGTGCTCCGCAGCCCCTGGCCCCAGGCAAGCCAGGATTGAAGTCTACACACAGCTGCACCACCTGAGCCCCCAGACTGGGAGAGGGGGCAGGGAGCACGGGTTAGGAGGCGGAGCCAGAGCCTCTGTGTGATCCGGAGGGAGGTGGGTGATGGAGGAGGAAGCCGGGTGGCTGCAGGGGAGAGAGAGAGAAGCCCAGGGCCACGGCACTGCAAAGGCCTGGGGCAGGAGGAAGGCGGCAGGGAGCGGGCAGGGAGGCCAGTGCTCAGAGTGAGGTAGGAAACCGGGCATGCGGATGGGGAAGACTGGCCAGGGCCTCCTGAAGCTGCCTCGCCCTCGGCCATCCGTAAAATGGGTCGAGAAAACGTAAAATGGGTCGGCTTGTTTGGCAACTGAGATAGGCCAAGCTTTGGGTTTGGTACATGGTGCAAGATAGGCACTCTCGAGCGGTTAGCTTTCATTTTCTATTAACTTACTTTTATTATTGTAGCTGTCAATAATATGCTTTAAAAAGAAGAATTATGAAGGTAAAATAGCGTCATCACAGAATTCTGGCGTAGGGGCCAGTGAGAGAGCTCGGTGGGCTGAGCACCTGCTTAGGCAAGCACAGGGGCCAGGGTTAGATCCCCAGCACCACGTGCCACGCTGGCCCCACTTCCAGGTGTGCTGAGCCAGCCACTGAGACCAGGCGTGGTGGTGCACATCTGTAATCCTGGTGCCAGGAAGGCTGAAAACAGGAGGATCACTATGAGTCTGAGCTGCGTAGTGAGATTCTGAACGAAATACAAAAACAAAACAAGAGTTCTGGTGTGGTTTTTTTGAGACAGGGTCTCCTTATGTGGCCCAGGCTGGCCTTGAGGTCCCAGCAAGCCTTCTGCCTCGCCCTCCCAAGGGCTGGGATGATACCTGTGGGCCACAGGCCTAGGTCCATCATAGAATGCTGACTGGGACTTCCGAGGGGCCACGCTAGCAAACTGTGCTTCCCAGGGAGCCCAGCCAAGTGTGGCCTGGAGGCCTGTCATGTGTCCCCCTGACCGGCTAGGTCTACGCAGTATTCTCACTGAACCAGGGTAGGGGTTGAGTGTCAAGATGGAGCCAGACGTGGCAGGGCATACCTGCCATCTCAGCACCCTGGGAGGCTGAGGCAGGAAGATCGCAAGTGTGAGCCCGACCTAGGCAACTTAGCAAGACTCTGTCACAAAATACAAAATAAGTGAAGGGCCAGGAGCCCAGCTGCCCTGAGTCCCATTCCGAACACTACAGAAAGCAGCAAAGCAAGGCAAAACACATATGTGCACATACGCGCACATGCGCACACACGTATGCAGAGGGAAACACAAGCCAGCCGTCTGTGAATAGGCTGAGAAGGACATGGGCAAGCACAGCTGCCGAAAATGAGGAGGTGAACCGGGCGCTTGGCGGTCGGTGCATTTGTGCCAAGTCACCCCTCCGGCTGCTCTCGAAGCCGCAGATTGTGGTGTAATAACAGCTGTCATCCTCTGGCCTTGCCTCTTGCCTGCTGTCACCTCTGGTCCCACCTAGAACCCGGTGGGTGACAGCTGCAGGGATTTCCCAAGGGAAGGGCGCCCGACTCCGCTCCATTCTGTCTTGCGTGGCCGCCGGTCATGCATCCTGTGTCCCCACCACGTGGCTGTGCTCAAAATGTCACCCTGCTGCTCCAAAGCATACTCTGGATATGAGTATGCCGCTTAAGGAAAAATAAGAGCTCATGCTCCAAGCCAATAATCAAATCTCAAGCAGAATTTTGGGGTTCTGAGGACCACAGCCTGGACCTCACGCGTCAGGCAAGTGCGCTCCTGCTGGCTGCATTCAGCTCCCTCGACGCTGTGATGCTGTGGATCTATCACTTGACGAATATGCCGTGAGGGGTGCATGCCGGAGAGCCCTGCGTGCCGGGGGCTGAGGCAGGAGGAACACGTAAGCTCCAGGTCAGCTTGGCCCACAGAGTAGCGGCCAGCCTGGACTACAGAGCAAGACCATGTCTGTCTGTCTGTCTGTCCGTCTCTCTCTCTCTCTCTCAAAAACATGTACCTTATACTGCCAAGAACTACACATCTGTAAACCATACAAATGTACTAACCACCTAGTGTGCTCTAGATATAAAAATATAACTTACACTTCAAAAGAACTGGAAAAAAAGGACGAGATACTGCAATCTAACTTTTCACTCTAAGACATGAGCAGGCCTCAGGGGAGGGGTTGGCAAATTAAGTCCAAAGCAAGTAGTGGCACAGGAATTACAAACATAAAAGGGAAGCCAGGAAGATCTAACACAGTAGGGAAATAAATGGAGTCAACAGCTGGGTCTTAGAGGAGATCAATAAAGTTGATTTTCTTTTAATCTGACCAATCAGAAAGCAGCACAAGTTATCAAGACTGGAATGAAAAAGTGGGCACTGCCACTCACCCCACATTCTAAAGATAATGAGGGATGCTTTAGGCAAGTCTAAGGCAAGGTATGGGACCACACTGGGGAAATGGACACAAAGCCACACATCGGCCAGTGCTCCACTGCTGTAACAAACAGCCGGAATGAAGTTAAAGAGAAGAAAGGTTTATCTTGGCTCAAGGCTTCAGTCTGTAGCCTCACGGTGAGGCTGAACAGCAGGTGGGGATTACGGGGTGGAACAACACTGTTCTTTTCATGGCCCCGTGAGAAAGGGAGAGAGAAACAGATTGGCTTCTAAATCTAGCTCACTCCTCCTGCCCTTTCTCCTCCTCAGTGTGAGGGACTGAGCCCAGGGCCTCCCACACACCAGGCAGAGGCCGGACCGCTGAGCTGCTCAGCCCTTCCACAAGCCCTTGCGAGGGCAGCGCCTCAACCTCCCACAATGCCTCACTCCCTGCAGCGTCTTCTTCTTTCTGAGAGCACCACGCAGGTGAGGAAACCTGTGACACTTGGGCCTGTGGGAAAGTTTGGATCCAAAGCAGAGCAGTCCCCCAAGAAGCAAGGGACGATATAAACAGCCTTGCATCTACCACAGAAAACAGAGTTGTCATTTAAACATTTCCTACAAAAGAAACTCAAATCGCCTATGGTTTCACTGACTAACTTTACCAACCAGTGCAGGCAGGAAGAAATAATACCAGTTCTCCACAGGCCAATAGCAAATCCAGGAGACAAGGCCACTTCTCCGTGTAGTCTATAAAGCTGTGTTTCCCCAACTCCAAAGCCGACGGAGGGAACAAGATTTCTATCCTTCATGAGCTGGGGAAGGAGGCCCATGCCTGTGATCCTGTATGTTTGGAGGCTGAGGCAGGAGGATGGCCATGAGGTGGAGGCCAGCCTAGGCTCCACAGGGAGACTCTCAGGCCTAACAGAGGCCTGTCAAGTGAGCCTCCAAGCCCTGATGACCGTGACACTGTGGCTCCAGGCACCAAGGGAAAAGCGTGGTGACTGAGGGAAGAAGCCCTCGCTCAGGACAATGGAGTGGAATTGTTCTTAACAGATGAATTTCTTGCCTCCTTTCAAAACATCCAGAGAATGTACTGGCACCGCGTCCTGCTCTGTGAGCCGCCCCTGCTCCTGCCCAGCTCCCGTGGAGGGTGGGAGGCGGAATGCTTGGCACGGAGGACCGGCACTGTCCCCAGGCTGGCCGGAGGAGACCTCTGCGGAGCTGGTGGCTCCTCTCGTGCCCTGCTCCGACCCCGCACGGCAGCTCCTATCCGGGCTCAGCCAAATCCTGTGGCTCTGAGGCGGAGAGTCTCTGTGTAGTTCGGTCTGACCTTGGACTCACTATATAGCTCAGGCTGGCCTAGAGAACTCACAGTGACCCTCCTGCCTGAGCCTCCCAGGTGGTTGGGTCACAGACAGAGCCACCAAGCCTGACTAGGAGGAGCACAGGCAACCAAAGGGGGGGAAAGCCCCCCGCAGGGGCCCTGGACAGCATCAACATTGAAACCTTTTGTGTATCAAAGGGCACCAGCACGGAGAGTGAAGAACAGCGCAGAGTGACTGCGACTCACCTCCCCGGGGTGGGGGTGGGGCATCTAGAACACACAGGGTATGCCTCAGGCAAGAGAAAAGGGAAACAGAACAAAGCCCCCAAACTCAATACCCCAATGGGCAAAACAATGGAGAGGTGTTTCCTCGAGAAAATGAGCAAATGTTTCAACTGCTCTGTGGCAGAGCAGTTCAAGTCCAAAGCGCCGGGAGACACTACCGCTCTCCCATCTGGCGGGCTGCCAGCCAAAGCTAGCTGCAAGCAAACAACAGCGAGGATGTAGAAAAGGCGCAAGTAAGTTCCATGTGGTATGTCCAAGTGATGGAATAGTATGCAGCCATAAAAACGAGCTAGTGAGATCTGGAGCTGAAGGCCACCGCTGTGACACATGGAAACTTGGGCTCCCATTTTCCAGCCTGGCACAGAACCTAGGGGACACCATTACCTCCTCCAACCCAAACTGGCTGCCCCTAGCGGACTGATGAGATGCCCGAGGCTGCTGCGAAATCCCCAGCCGACAAGTATCAAGTCTTTTTTTCAGGACCCATGGGACAGGACTTCTGGACCCTGAAGACCTCTTCCAAAGAGCCCAACAAGTGTGGCAGCCAGTGAGAGGAAGGGGCTCGGCGATGGGGACTGAGGACAGCCCCAGGGTCGCAGCTTCCAGCCCTCAGTGCTCCCAGAGAGAACTGACTGCTTGGAAGAGCCAGAGTCAGAGCCTGCAGCTCGAGGGTGACGGGGACAAGAAGGGTAACGGGGAGCCTGCCAAGGAGAAGAGTGGGAAAGGTCCCCAAGGAGGCGCTGGGGGACTGTGGAGACACAGGGCACCCTGAAAGGCAGGGAGGGGAGCAGAGGCCCGGGTGGCAGAGACCAGGGGAGCCTGCGGCTGCCAGTTTTCTGGGGGAGTCTGGCCGGATCCGGTGCCATCTGGCACCACCAGCCCACGCCCTGGGGAGGCCAGTCCTCCTCCATACATGTCCCCCACCAAAGGCCCAGCCCCTACAGACTGGGCTGGCCTCACCTCCAGGTCCTGGGTCAGGGACCAGGCGGCTGCGCCGAGTGGCTTGGGCTGCTTCCTCCGGGCCTCCCCTGGCGGCTTTAGGACTGGAGCAGGAACAGGGAGGCCTCCGGCTGGGGCATGGGGAGCAAGAGGGCTGTAGCTTGAGTGTCTGCACCCCAGCCTGGCCCTTCTGGAAACCTAGATTCAGAGCCCAGGGGACAGCCCGGGTGGGGCGGGAGGGGGGCTCTGAACCCTAGTCTAAGGCTGACAGCAGCCACGCCCAGGCCAACTATGAGTTGTCGTTTCTTATCAAAAGATTCGGGCCTCCCAAGTCTTCTGGGCCAAGGACTGAGATCCACAGGCTGGGTTTTACCATGTGGGTAGGAGTGTTGAGCTCCTTTAGATCTCCGGGGCCAGAGACAGGGTGCCCCGGGAAGCTGGCCTGTCCCTTTCCCACAGCACTCAGGCCAGCTGGGTGACATACACTATCCAGACATGAAGGAAAAAGAATTTTTTTTTTTTTTTTTTTTTTTGGTACTAGGAATCAAACTCAGGACCATGTGTTTGCCGGCCAGGAGCTCTGCTGCTGAGCGTATCCTGGGTCCAAAGACACATTCTTTTTGGAAATGTCTTTTTTTATAACAGATCATTATTCAGCCCGACAGGGGCAGGGGGCACAGCACACGCCTGTAATCCCAGCACTTGGGAAGCTGAGGCAGGAGAATCGCTGTGAGTTTAAGACTAGCCGGTACTACACAGCAAAACCCTGTCTCAAAAATACCAAAAAAAAAAAAAAAAAAACAACCAAAAAAAGGAGAGAGAGATAATTACTAGAAGACGTTTAGTGCCCCGCCCCATCCTGCTCCTTCCTCCCGCACAGCCCCATTGGCGGGGCATGAGGACCTCATGTCGCCCGGACGCGGGCCTTCGCTCTGGCGTCCTGTCCTAGCCACATGCACGTCCCTTGCACTCTCTCCGGATCGGGGCTGTGACTCAGAGGACAGGGCCTGCGGCCTCTCGGCCTCTTCCCAGGGGCCCCTAGGCTCCGCCTGCCGCCTCCGGCTCTGCCCCTTGCTCCTCCCCGGGCTCCAGGGAAACCCCGCTGAGGCAGCTGTGGAGGCTCAGTGCTGAGAATCCGGGATGAGCTCAGTTTCGGGAAAGCCGAATTCCGTGACTGCTGAGACGCAGACCCAAAGCAGTAGCACGCACCCGGCCTGGCGTGCGGGTCCTGGGAGCGCGGCACCCAGGGGAGCGCCCGAGGGGGGTGCGGGGCGGCGTGGCGTCTGCTGCCACGGTGTGAAGCGGCCTCCCCTGGCCACTGTGGAGATGGGAAGCGGACACGCGGAGGCCCAGGGCAAGGGACGGCCGGGCAGGGTGGCCCTGGGCAGCTCGGCTCCTTCTGAACCGGGCGTGTCCTGCGGTTGCACGGCAGCAACGGCGCGGAGCTCGGGAGCATCTAAAGCCCAAGGAACCCAACGCTGCAGGGAGGAGCTCTAGCATTCCCGGAGGCTGAGGCAGGAGGACCCCAAGCTTGAGGCTCGCTTGGTCATCCTAGTGAGAATCTGCCTCAAAGTAAAAAAGAAACAAGGCTGAGAACGTAGCTCAGCAGGAAGGCGAATTTCAGCCTCCAGCACAGGCGTGTGTGTGTGTGTGTGTGTGTGTGTGTGTATGTGTGTGTGTGAACTCCGTCTTTTCTTTCATTTTTTTTTATTGAATTAGATTTTATTGGTACATTTCGCATATACCTAACGATCGCATCATCCCAGTGTCTACCTACACACGACAAAACTCGCTTTTCCCCATCCTCCGCCCTCCCTTCGGCACCTCCCCCCTCCATTTACAAAGCCTTGGTTCCACGTTTTCCTTTTCTCTTCTCCCATCCCCCCTTCCCTCCCTATCTGAGCTTTTTCCTCCCATTTCACAATAGCCATGGCACCTTTTGGTTCTTATGTGTACTTCACACGGGAGAAACAAATGTGGTGTTCAAACGCATCCAATTCATTTCACTTAGGTTTACTTTTTGTTTTTGGTGCTGAGGACTGAACCCAGGGCTTCCAGCTTTCTAAGCAAGCATTCTACCACTGAGCCAAATCCCCAGCCCTCCATTTCACTGAGGACTTCAAGTGCGTCCATCTTCCCAGAGCTGTCTCCAGCGTATCCTTCTTGCGGCAGAGTTGTACTCCACCGAATAACAAACCCCTCATCTTCTCCATCCATTCACCAGCAGGTGGGCACTTGGCTGCCCCCAAGATTTGGCTGTCACAGACCGCTGCGCACCAGAAGGGGAACAGCTGCGACAAAGGGGCCCTCCGCTCCTAGCGTCCCGAGGAGTCTCCACGCTGGTTTCCACGGTGGTGGCACCAGTCCGCCCTCCCACCCACAGTGGAGAAGGCTTCCCTTGTCCCCACAGCCCCTCCAGCATTGGCTATGGTGGATTTCTTGACGGCAGCCGTTCTTTCTGGGATGAGATGGATCTCTGTTGTTTCAAGTTGCATCCCTCCAGTGGCCAGCGATGCTGAACGTTTTCTCATGTGCTTATTTGATGTTGGTATTTCTTCATCTGAGAAGTGTGCTTTTCTGGTGTGTTTTAAGACAGGTTCTCGCTACATAGCCCAGGCTGGCCTCAAACTAGCCTTGATCCTCCTGCCTCAGCCTCCTGAGTGCGGGGGTCACAGGCTTGTGTCACCATGCCAGGCAGTGAATTCAGTGAGTTCTGAGAGGACTTGTCCAGCGGGTGCCTCCGAGGCTATTCAGCCTCCCTGGGTGCCGTAAGCCTGTTTTGGGGTGCCCTGGGTAGGAGGGTGTTGTGCTGACCTTTGCAGAGACGGCCTCTATCCCTGCTGAGAGCTGCTCGAGGAGGTGTGGGCCTCCAACTCCGTGGGCCCCGAGTGCTCCCCGGCCCCAGGGGGTCTGCAGCAGCCTCCCTCCCATAAGCACCCCCCCCCCGGGGGTATGCGGGACACCAGCTGCATCCCCAGTGGTTTCTTCACTCCCCGGCTGGGCCAGCAGTGTACTGCTGGAATCCCAGCTCTTGGGAGGCTGAGGCAGGAGGGCCCCTGCGAGTGACGCAACTCAGGCTGCACAGTGAGATGCTGTCTTAACATCTAACACACAGATAAATGCTGCAGTATCTGTTTTCTGTCCATCCACCCACCGCCGCCGGGGCCTCACTCTGTCCAAGGCTGGCCCGGATCGCTGCTCACAGTCCTAACTGCAACGTCAGTGCTAGGCGGACCTTTGTTCCAGTGTGCGGGCCGGCTCGCCTGAAAACTGAAAACTCAAAGATGGAAGCAAAGCTGGAAAAGCAAGTTTCTTGGGCTCTGCCTGGGGGGGTTGGACTCATGAGGCCGAGATTTTTCAGATAGAACCGAGGTATACAAAGGGCGCCAGAAGCCAGAACGCACGGCCAGAGCCCTTCAAGGCCGCGATCCAGTTCTGTCCAACAAAGCAGGGTGAGAAGAGCGCCCCAATACAAAGAGAGAAGCCAGGCTTCTGGTGCTCGCCCAAGATCCCAGTACTCAGCGAGGCTGAGGCAGGAGGATAGCAAGTGTGAGCCCAACCTGGGAAATTCTACGACCAGAACTAGCGAGACCCTGTATCATAAAATAAAAATGAAGAGGAAAAAGGAAAAGTACACAAAGTCATAATGCCTTACACTTCACTTCCGTGCCTTGAATGCTCCAGTTTCAGGGGAGGATGATGGTGCTTTGAGCTACAGCAGCCATTCTGTGCCCTGAGGGAAGCAGGAAGCCAGTGCCTGGTGCTCCAGATCTGTTTAACATGTCTCCTTGCCATGTACCCCAGGTTTCTTGTCATGAGAGACAACAAACCATTCTCTGCTGGAGATTTGTTGGGCACAGGTGAAACAGAGCCTGTGCTGGGTGGTGCACCCTAGTAGTTCTAGCACTGGGGAGGCTGAGGCAGGAGGACCACAGGCCAGCCTAGGCTACATAGTAAGTTCAAGGTCAGACTGAGCTACATAGAAAGACACTGTTCAAACCTAACCAAATGGAACCAAACCAAAGAAACAACCCGACCAAAGCAGCTTCTCTCAAGAAGGGGGGATGTAGGACCTGGGTTTACCTGTACAAGACAGGGCGCTGTCCCTCGGCTGTGAGGGCCCTTCACCCTGACCTTCTTGGCCAGGGTGACCTGGCAGCCCCGGGCTCCCGATTCCTGGGGGCCACTCCTCCTGCTTCCTCTCCACCTCCTGCCTCAGTTGCTGGTCTCCTCCCTGCCCCATGGCCACCAGCCTTGAGGACATGGGCGGTGCCTCCTGCAGACTCTCAACTCGCCCTCACTGCGTGGCTGTGACCAGCACTGCCAGGGTGAGGCCTGGTGACCTTCCAGAACGTCCCGTGCTCTGAGCTCCCTGAGGCTTCGCATGGGTCACCCATGCTGCTTCTTTATCCACAAAACAGCTTCGTGTCCTCAGGCCACGCACCAGAGGGGCCTGGCACCCTCGGGTCCCAGGGCTGGTCACCTGCACAGACCCTCTGTGCCATAGCTAGTCCCAGCCCTGTCCTGGTCTCTGATGCTCCTGACTCGGGCACTGACGGGGACAAACGTGCCCTAAGGAGCCCTGGGAGGCACTGCGGTCACCACGGCTCCTGCTCTGGGCTGTGGCAGTGCCGAGCAGCGTGACTTCCTTTCGCACCCAGCCTGGATCGGATGGCTGTGCCTCCGATGCTGGGGCTGCAGCCAGCAAAGCACTGGGAGGCCCTGGGTCTGAGTGCCCAGCCACCCCGCAAGTGCGCTCCTGTTGCTGTAGACACCACCGCTGCCGCACGCGAAGGCCGCACCCGCTCTGCAGCCCCTGGGTCTCCCACCCGCAGCCGCTGGCAGCTGCCGTCTATTTTCTGTCTTCTAAGAATCTGATGACTCCAGGGAGCCCCCATCAGTAGACACCTGTCCTTTGGGGACTGGCTCGTTTCAGGACCCCGTATTTTCATCCACGTGGCGGTATGTGACAGTCTTATATCTGGCGTGGAATGGTTCTCCAGCATGTGTCCCAATCCTGTTTTGTCACCCACTCATGCACTAGTTTCCACCTTTTGGCAATCATGAATAACGCCGCAGCTGGCCGTGGTGGCACATACTGGTGATCCCTGCACTGGGAGGCCGAGGCGGGAGGATGCGAGGTCTAGGCCAGCCTGAGCTACAGAGCAAAACTGTCTCCAAACAACAACAGCAACAACAACAACAACAACAACAACAACAACAACCACCACAGAACAGTGCTGTGGTGAACGCCTGTGTGCACGAGTATGTGTTCAGGTCCCTCTCTGGGACCCTTTCGTGGACCCTGGCGCTTCTTTGCCCGGAAGCAGCGGGGACGTGGAACTTAGGCCTGGGATTCTCCCACCAGCGGACCCTGCGCGGCTGGGGCGGGAGCCCAGGTGGGTGCACAGGACAGGCCCTGGTCCGGGAGCGGCAGCAGAGCTGCCAGGAGCTCCGGGGTTGCATTCTGGGCCTCTGGATGGAGGGGCAGTCAGAGACCATGTGGCAAGAGGCAGAGGAGGAGACATGCCATCCCCTGCACAAGGACGGCGGGACAAGGGGCATCTGTGTCCCTGAAAGGGCAGGCTTGTCGCAGAGGCGGCTGCAAGGGCTGTGAAGGGCCTTCTGGCCACAGGAGCAGGGGTTAGGCAAAGGGACAGAATGCAGGGACAGTGCTGCCTGGGCCTCAGCCAGGGTCCCTGGTGGGCAGCGAGGGGACATCTGTGTGACCATGACAGATGGCCCTCCAGCCAAGCAAGGAAATGCAAGGGTGGGACTCCAAGCACTGTGGGGGCATCTCAGCCCTGGCACTCGTCCATGCCGTGGGGAAGGGACAGCCAGGGCTGGCACAGGCAGGTTCTAGGCACCGAGAGGCCCTCTGCCATCTGCGTTGGGTGACTTTCAGCTGGTTACGTGGTATTTTTTGGTGTCACAGTGTGTGGGTCCAGGCACTGAGTACTGATGGCCCGGGGAGGACACAGCCACCCAGGGGCCTGCCGGGGGCTTCCACAGAGCTTTGGGCTCAGGGAGTCCTTCACAGCAGGGTCTGGCACAGACCGGACTCTCATATTTGCCCAGATCTAACCCAGGGAGGACACCTTGGGGGCCATCCCCTTGGGGACTCTGCCTGGTGGGACACCACCCATGCTTCTTGATCCCCTCTTTGGCCCTGAGCCTGCCCCAGGCAGCGCCACTGCCCTGGCTGCTTGGGGCCCCTGCAGGGCAGCTGAGACCAGGCTACGGCCGCCTGAACTGAGGGGTGACAGGGTGCCAGGGCACTGTGGTTCAGCTTGTCGCCAACACTAGAGATGGGCCAAAGGCAGAAGGGTCCCTGTCTCCACCACAAGGGACACAGTGTCCCCCATCCCAACAGTTCCCTCAAATACTGGTTAAGAGCTTGGGGACTCTGCCCTGTACCCCAACACTGACCGGACTGACAGAAGATCTCTTCCATACTGAGATCCCACAGGAGAGCAAAGGCTCTTGAGGACGTGTCTGGAGGCCACGCCAGCAGCTAGGAGAAACAGGAGGAGTTCATTGCTATGGATCAGCAGCAGCAAATGCCTATTGTTCCTGCTAGAAAATCCCTTTTGGCCCCTCCTGGTGGCCCCCACCTGTGATTCCCCAACTTAGGAGGCTGAGGCAGGAAGACAGCCTTGAGTTCCAGGCCAGCCTGAACTCTGCAGTGAGACCCGATTCTCACAGAAGACAAACAAAAGAAAATCATCCCACTGAGTACACACGGTAGAAGGACACTTTCTTGCCACAGATGAGGAAACCACGCTCAGAGAGGTCAAGCAGCTCCGCTGGGCCACAGCTTGTGTTGTAAGTAGCAACGCACTGACCACGTCAGCTGGCTGAGGCGAGGGCCGGTGCTACCGTGGTGGCTGGCGTCCCCGAGCAGGGGCCCTTCCTGGGCAGCCACCTTGGGGGCTGAGCTGGCCCTGGGCTGTGCCCTCTGCGCTCTACATGTAGCCTGTATCCCATAACCGCCTGGGCCTCACACCTCAACTGGGGAACCCAAAGCGTCACCTAGGTCCAAAGGACACCGCAACTGTAAGGCTGCCTGGGGTCATCTCTTTATTGCAGTTTTGCGACAGATCCCACTACTTCCTGCTGGCCTTGAACCTCTTGCCCCAGCCTCTCGAATGCTGGGCTTACAGTGCTGCCACCACACCTGGGTGGGCCATCATAAGCACCCCAGGCTTCCCCGGGGTGAGTCCGCAGCACCTCCAGGAGGCTCTGAGATGCTCAGTGCGCAGCCCCGAAGGCTCCAAAGGCGGGGCGTGCCGGGTTCTCAGAACCACGGACACCGAGTCACCCCCTGGGAGGGTGCTCCCCCACGTCAGGGTCACACAAGGGCCCTCTGTGGGCGACGTCTTAGAGGGGCTCTTTGTGTGCCCAAAGCTGACGGGGCATCTTGTCATCGGCTGTGCAAGGAGCAGCGAGGAGCCACACTGGTCCGGGCAAAGAATAAAGGGCACACTGTTCCCGCCTGCCCTGCTCCCCTCCAGGATGGGTGCCCCCCTAGTCCCCCGCAGTACACCAGGCCCCAGGAGCTCCTCCCTCCTGGGGCGTGCAGCAGCCGCCGCCTGGGCCAAGACCCTGTTATGACCCCTGGGGTGGGGGATGGGGTGTGGGGCTGATTTACAGCCAGCTCGGGCTGCAGCTGGCTGCAGTGACCCTGACTTTGGACCTGCCCATCCCAAGCCCGCCGGGTAGGGGGCGAGGCCGGGCCGCCTCCTCATGCCCTGCATTCTGCTCTTGGCAGCTGGTGCCTGGGTCGGCCGGCCGTAGGGTGGGCTCCAGGAAGCCACAGCGGGTCCCAGCACTTCCCCAATGCCGATGGGACAGGGCCGGCAGCGCCCACTGGGAGCCAGAGGAGGCGGAGGCATCTGCCGGCCGCTCTCGGGCCGCGCCGCGCGCGCCCCCTAGTGGCCGCAGAGGTCCTCACCTTGAGCAGCCACTGCAGCACCGGCACCGGGCAGGCGTGGGCGGAGTGCAGGTACAGGTTGCCCAGGACGCCGCTGCGCAGGAAGAACAGCTGCTGAGATGGCGGGCCACTGTGGGACAGAAGGGTGCGGTGAGGGGCTCCACAGCTGTTCCCGCGCTCCTGGGGGAGACCCCAACAGGGGCAGGAGGCTGTGAGGCACCCTGGCTGCCGTGGGCAAAGGGTGCCCTTGCATTTTGGAGCTCCGTGAGGCTCTGTGAGAAGGAAAAAAATCCAAGCTGTCACCAAAACCACTTGTTTTTCTCTGGTGCTGTGCGTGAATGCAACTCAGTGTTTTATTTATGATTATTATTTTATGCTTTGGTTTGTTCTGAGACAGGGTCTTACTCAGTAATTCAGACTGACCTTGAACGCACTATGTAGCCCAGGCTGGTCTTGAACTCAGACAGATCCTCCTGCCCCCGCCTTCCCAGTGCTGGGATTACAGATGTGTGCCACTACACCTGGCCTCACAGTGTTTTAAATGTACATCTGAGGTCCGGGGAGAGAGCTTAGAGGCACAAGTGCCTGCCTGGGAAATGCAAGGTCCTGAGTTCGATCCCCAGTTCCACACACACACAAAAATCTGGCTGGCATATTGCGAAACCCTTCCGAGGGGGGCAGGGACCGACCACCCCTCAGTGGGGACAGGACTGCCTGAGATGGGGGAATGGGGGATGGGGGAATTGGTGCTGAGCCTGGGCACTGGGACAGGCTGGGATCCCTTTGGGCCACACCAGCACTTGGGTCCAGTTACACTGAGCCTTTTCAGCCCACCTGTGTTTTTCCAACACAAAGGGGACACCTGAGCCCATGGGAAGCCTCAGCCAGGGGCTGGCAGGGAGCCCAGGGAAGGAAATCCCAGGAGCAGGGCGGTGTCGGCGAGCAGCCTGCGGCGGCTGAGACCGCAGCCTGCACAGGCGCTCACGCAGCCCTGTGGGGCTCCTTCCTCTCTGAGCCCACAGCCGGCTGGGGAGGACACAGGCTGACCACGTTGGCCCACGGGACGCCAGGGCTCTGGGAGAAGGGGAGGTGGATTGTGGGGCTCTGAAAGGCTCCAGGACTTGGGACTGTGGAAGTCAGTTTAAAGTGGTCGTGGTGGAGCATGCCTGTAGTCTCAGCACTCAGGAGGCCGAGTGGGAGGATCATCACAAGTGCGAGTCCATGCCTGGGTTACACAGTGAGTTCAAGGACAGCCTGAACTACATAGTGAGACCCTGTCTTGAAAAAGAGGGGAATAAAGAAAGAAAGACAGAGACAGAGGTAGAGACAGAAAGACAGACAGAGACAGAGAGACAGCAAGAGAGAGAGACAGAAAGAGAGAGAGAGACATAGAGAGAAAGATGTTGGCTGGACTTTGTTATCTCCCCTAACCTGCTCAGCCCCAGAGTGACGCTTGGCTTAGGATCTAAGTTATTTAAGTTTAGAGGAAAAAGCGGCTCTGGGTCTGCGGCCGTGAGAGGAGCATGCGCACCCTGCGCCGCGTGCCTGGTCACGCACTGCCCCGCCTACAGATTCAGAGGTGAGCAGCACAAGCGCATACGCTGTGCCCCAAAAGCAGGCTGGACCCAGAGGGCAGTGCTGGGGCCCTGTGCATCGCTCCCTTTGAGGCCAGCACCCCAGGGATCCCTGGGGACACTTGAGGAAGCAACACAGGAACAACACAGGACCCAGGGAAGTGGCCTGCGACACATTCCTTCTGCTCTGTCAGCTTGTGCCCAGCGTCTGCCAGGAGAGTGACAGATGGGCTTCAAGTTCACTGCTGAGTTAGGTTTCCTGTGTGTGACGGGCGGCAGGAGAGCCAGAGGACTGCTCGGCCCGGGAGCACATGGCTTTCCAGGAATTCCGGGCCCGGCGCTACATGAGAAGCAAAAAGCAGCAGGGGAGTGGGTGTGGTGGTGCACACCTGTAACCTCAGCACCTGAGAGGCCGAGGCAGGAGGGTGCCCAGAGTTAGAGGCCAGCCTGGGCCACGTACCAAGGACCTGTCTTAAACACCTTGGGTGACAGAATGGGCTGCAGTCCGTTTAGCAGAGGCCAGTGTCTCAAGTCTCCACCTTGACAGCCCCACGCTGGGCTCCAGCGGGTGTCCTGCCAACAGTGAGCTCACAAGTTAGCTGGAGAATGTCAGAGGGTCCTGGAGGAGACATGGGCCCAGGGGACAGCCCTGTCAGCTCAGGGTCCCAGGCCAGGGAGGCTCCGAGTGCAAGCCCAGCAGTGCGCTGGGTGCAGGTGGTGTCTGCCACCCTCCAACCCTCCCCCTGTGGACCAGGGAAGCTGCCCTGTGCCCGGTGACCAGCTTGGAATTCCCAGCCTGACCGTGACAGTGTCCAAAGGAAGACTCACTATCCATCACATGGCTGCCCCAGTGCCAGTGGGCAAAGTCCCCAGATGCCCAGCTCATCCCAAGTGGTGCAGAGGGATTGGCACGCAGGGCATTATTTACATGGTGCCAGCCATACCAATTTCTGCAATGAAAGCTAACGTAAAATACCACAATAGAACACAATGAGCCCGCTGGAGCCTTCGCTTGCCCCTCTTCTCTTTTTTGAGGGGATCGGAGAGTTGAAACAGGGCCTTGCTCTAGTGAGTCAGCCCATAGTCCAGGCGTCTTAAACTCACTGCACAGCCTGAGTTGGCCTTGAACTGCTGCCTCGGCCTCCTGAGGATTACAAATATTTGCCACTGAGCCTGGGTTCAAGTGACTTTGACCTTGCCATCTTCCCCCACACAAAGAGGTGCTCGTGGCACAGTAACAGCTAGCTGGAAGCTGGGCGTGGTGGTGCGCGACTGTAATCCTCAGGAGGCTGAGGCAAGAGGGTCACCATTAGCTCTAGGCCTGGGCTGCGAGGAGAAGTTGAAGCCCAGCCTGCACTGCATAACAAGACTCTGTCTCAGAAACAACACAACACAAAAATGAGCTTGTGGGGCCTCTGGGACGCACAGGGCACAAGCGCCCTCCGCCCGGCAAGGCTCAGGTCCACCTAACTCTGTTTCCTCCTCTGCCCGGGTTCACATGGGAACAAGCAGCCTTCCTGAGAACATGGGGCGCCTCGGTAGTGACAGAGGCCACTGACCCTGCTGCCACCTCTGCCCGGCCACCCTGCTGTCCTGTCTTGCTGGCTTTCCTCCCGGGGATGCACGGTCTGGTCCTGACTGACCCGTGGGGCTTCCGCAAAGATGGAAAGAGTTTCCCTTGTGCCACCGCCCAGGCAGCAGGCAGACAGTGGCACCTGGAATTGGCTGGAGCCCACTGGTGTCACTGCGGCTTGATCTCAGGAACCTGACTGGTGCCCACACATCCAGCCTGGGTTCGGCTCCATGGCAGGGGCCATGAGGGGCGTCCTTTCATGAGGGCCTGTGTAAGCCACTGGGGATACCACTGGGACTCAACACCTTGAGTCCCCTTGCGCTTAGGCCTCCACCTAAGATGAGCAGCTTGCAGCGCACTGTTTCCCCTTCACAGAAGGGTACAGAGCCGTGAGACTACTTCAAGAGGTGATTTTTTTTTTTTTTTTAAATAGCACTGGTGTCAGGAGTAGTGGTGCACATCTCTCATTCCAGCACTTGGGAGGCTGAAGCAGGAGGATCTCTATGAGTGCGAGGCTGGCCTGGGCTACACAGTCAGACCCTGTCTCAAAAAATGCAAAAAAAAAAAAAAAAAAAAAAAAATCCCACGTCCATTTCTTCCCTTTCTAATGATAAAATGGTACACACTCATTATACAAGTCTGGAAAAATATACAGGAACAGGACCAGGGATAGAAATTCCTCGCCAGCTCCCAGGGTGCTCACAGCTTGTCCAGCAAGGGCTCCTGCGTCATCTCGTGTCCCTGTCGTGGCCACGTTTCTAGCCCAGTGTGGTGGGTACAGCCTGGCCGGCTCGTGTTGGTATTCAGCCTCCTCTGTGTCTACACTTGAGATCTTTGCACAAACAGGAAATGACAGGTGAGCCCTGGTGAGACTGTGACCCCTGGCAGTGGCCCTACCCACTGCCCTGCAGGAGCTCTGCAGCGTCACACAGCCACAGTGTCACTCAGTGCACCCTACAACAGGCCTGGGGCTGCCGCCTTGTGCACACAAGCACATCTGAGGTGGAGGAAGGGACTCCGGGTGGCCATCTGGCCCGTGAGGCGGCGCTGTGCTGATCCTGGGTCACCGCGCAATGGGCCACTTCGCCGGTCCAGCGGTTCCTGACTGACAGCCAGCGGGGAGAGCACCCTGCTGCTGGCAGGAGTCCGAGGCAGGGCTGCACGGAAGGCGCCCCGCTCTCGCGCTCCAGCCCTTGCCCTCCCTGGGCACTCTCCGTCTCTTTCTCCAGCTCCACAACCTTTCTTGTTTTTTCTTTTCTTTGTTTTTTTTCTTTGAAACAAGGTCTCACTAGGCGGTTCAGGCTGGGCTTGAGCTCACAGATCCTCCCGCCTCAGCCATCACACCTGGCCTTTTCTTCTTCTCATCTTCTCTTTACTTCACCCCTCTGCCGCAGGACCCCGCGTGCCTTTACCAGGGTTTCTACGCTCCCGCTACCTCACATGGCAGCTAAGGACACACTGGCGACCTCCAGACAAACACGTACAAGGCCACCCCCCACGTTGTTCCTAACAGAGAAAAGCCAGGAAAGCACATGTCCTAAAAACCCAGGGAAAGGGTTAAGGACATTCAAGTGTCAACGTAATGAACGCAGTATTACTCGACCATACAGTACAGGCTGTCTAATCTTGATGTCTAGACCTTATTCAGATCCCAAACAGAACAACCTCTGAGGAACATTTAGCTGGGCTTGCAATCCCAGCGTTGTGGGAAGTCGAGACAGAAGGACTGCACATTCGAGTCCATCGGAACAACTGAGAAGACAAACTCCATGTGGGTTTTCATGAAACCCCGTCCAGAAAATAAAAGGAGGGGCAGTGAGGATGCAGCTGAGTGCAAAGGCCCTGGAAATCAAATCAGAGGACATGTGTTTCCCCAGGACCCGGCTTTGTTCCAGGGCTGGAGAAAGAGGTGGAGCTTCCCAGAACTGGCTGCTCTCCAAGCCCTTCAGCTCCCCATTGGCCAGGTGACCTCTTTCTCTGCGCTGCACTTGGCCTATACCATGATGCCATGCTCTTAATTTACATATGTGTGACTGTACAGCATGCATCCTTACATGTGATCATACATGGTCAAACATGATCATACATGGCAAAGATAAAATCGCACTTGCCTGATACACTGACTCTTTGGCCTGCGCTCTGACAGTGCAAGGCTGCATACGCTGAATGTTGGGTCTAGCTCACAGATCGATGTCTGTGTTCTGTTTTATTACCCTTCGTGTAGTCATCTGAGTCTCCACGCTTCTCAGCTGGTTTTAATGCCTTTGGATCTTTCATCCAACTGCCTCCTTACTCTTCAGTTATTTTTAATTTATGTTCTCGGCTGGCTGCAGTAAATCAGTCAGCACGTTTTTCAGAGAAGGTTCTTGGTTGGTAGACTTTCTCCACCTCTGCCTATCAGAGAACAGCTTCCAGAGCCTTTGTGAAGAAACAAAAAATTGGCAGGGTATGTGATTCTCATTCAAAATTATTTCTCTTCAGACTCTGAGATAGTATATTGCTTCATTGATTGGTTTTGTTCAGACAGAGTCTAGCTATGTGTTCAGGCTGGCCTTGAACTTACTATGTAGCCCAGGTTGACCTTGAACTCACGGGGACCTTCCTGTCTCAGCCTCCTGAGTGCTGGGGTAACAGGTGTGTGCCACCATGACTGGCTTGTTCCCTTGTCTTCTGGCATTGAGAATTGCAAGAGAAAACCTGAGGTCAGCCTGGCCTTTGTCCCTTTATAGGTAACCTGCTTTTTCTCTGGATGCTTACAAACTTTAGAAAATTAAAAAAAAAAAAAAAAATTGTGTGTGTGTGTGTGTGTGTGTGTGTGTGTGTGTCTATTTGAGCTAGGGTCTTGTTGTGCAGCTCAGGCTGGCCCTGAGTTCACTTTGTAGCAAGCTAGCCTCAAACTAGCAATAATCCTCCTGCCTCGGCCTCCCAAGTCCTGGGATTACAGGCACGGGCCACTGTGCCCAGCATAAAAATTTAAAGTTTTAAAAAGAAATTTAAAAAGTATCCAGGAAGTGTCTCAGCATTGCTTGCTTCTCCTTATTTTTTGCTTCTAGAAAATGCTCTTCCATTAGTTCCTCCGGTCCTACGGTTTCAGCTGCGTTTGCTTTGTACTCTTTCAGGCATTCCTGCTACGGGGTAGATCCTATCTCCTGGACAGGCCCTCGCAGTTGCTTCTTCCTTATCTTGATTTCTTTTCTTTTTCTCTGCATTTGGCCAGAATATCTGTGTTTGTTTCAGCAATCCCCTGGTGTGGACAACCTCACTCGCCCGTCTCCGAGGCCCGAAGCCTTTCGCTGGCTCTCTCGCTCTCCGCTAGATCGCTGAGTGGTGTCTCTGTGTCCAGCTGCAACACCCTGCGGCTCTCCTCCGGAGGCTGGGACGTGTGCTTCTCCAAGACCCGGCTTTGCTCCTTTCTTCTGAACTGAGGTACCATGACCGCAACCATGCTTCTCAGCAGTAGGGTCCAAGCGCTTCAGCGCAGCATTTTGCAAAGTGCCCAAGCTGCAGAAGGTCTGGGGGACCCCTTGCACCCACCCACTGCTGTTGTGCCGCCCAGCACTCGGCTAGGTGAGGGGCCCCGGCCACAGGGAGTGCTCTGCTGTGGGGACTTGCAGCCCCACTTGAGCTCATGAACCTCTCCTCTTTGTAAGGACCCAGCCCTGGGTATTTGGCACAGTTGGGAAACACGGTCGCACACACATCTTGCCCTGGAGAGATGAGGTGCAGAGGTGACTCCTGGGTTCAAATCCTAACAAGGCCACGAGCACACAGAGCTAGCTGCTGGTGGGTGAGGGTGGCCCTGTCCCCGTCCCCTCAGCCTCCAGCACAGCAGGCAGCAACAGCACCCTTCTCTCGCTTCCTCTTGGCTGTTGTTAGCTCGCACAGCAAGTGCTGCATATTGTAGTACACGGCTTTCAAATCCTCTTAAAAGCAATCTAGGCAGTCATTACGTGATAATCACTGTGAATCTACTTCCCAAAAGAAGAGGAACAGGCAGCTGTCCTATTGTTACTGAGTGTGTTGGAGGCTGCCGAGAAGCTTTTTGGTGCCAGCATCACATGGGCAGAAGAAGCAACGCATCTCTGAGAGACCGGCCCCTCACTATCTGTGGGTGAGGCGTCCTAAGACCCCCACACAGGCCTGAAAGGGGCTTATAATTCAATGCTTTTCCAATTGAATTACATTCTTGTCACTCTCTGTAGCTAGACCTTTCTATTTTTTGAGATAGGATCTCGCTATGCAGTTCACCCCGGCCTTGAACTCACTAAGCAGCCCAAACTGACTTCAAACCTGTGGTGCTCTTCCTGCCTCAGCCTCCCAAGAACTGGGATTACAGGTACACACCATTATGCTTGGGCTCTGTAGCTAAAAATTTTGCAGACGGGGTGTGAACAGCAAAATTAGCATTTTTTTTTTCTTTTTCACAACTTCATAGATAGACGTGAAAGTCAAGGATGTCCACCTTTCCACATAAGGAAGTGCTCCATGGCCTTTCTCTGCTACATCTGAATTCCCAGCACAAAGTCACTTGTATTTTGCAGCCACCATTGGGTGAGACAGGGGTTACTGCAACACAGGCCCTATCATGTGGGGCAGTCTAGGTGAACATGGAGCTGGTTGCTAAGTAACTAATGGGCAGGTAGTACAGACCAGGTGGATTCGCAAGCCGTGAGGCTGATCCCCAGTGGTATGGGGAGGAGTGGGGTGGCCTGCAGTTTCATCACGTGACTCTGAATGGTACGTGACTCGAAACACAGGATCTGTTGTTCTGGAACATTCTGTCTGAGCGTGGCAGACCACAGCTGACCACAGGTAACGGAAACCACACAGCAAAAGGAGAATCCACCCCCATCCTGCTGCACAGGGGAGGCCCCAGCCAGGTTCAGCTGGCCCAGAAAGGGGCCCGGTGCCCAGGCTTCACCACCCGGGGCCCAGTATAAGGAGTCTGACTTGGTTGTTCCCTGGACCACGGCACGGGGCTGGAGGAAGCAGTGGAATGCGCACCTGATAGCCAGCAGGGTGCAGGATTCTTCATAGTCTGCACAGCTAAATTGGTCAATTTTAGACACAGACATGTGTGACCGTGTCCCCTGTACCCCTGCGAGGTGATATATCCTAGTGACCCCACTGCTGCTTAGATGTCCTCCCACGGACAGCCCTCGCCCTGTGCTGCCTGCTCCCAGGCCTCCCATGCTCACTTGAGGAACAGCTCTTCCAGGGCGCTGTGCGGATTCAGCTGCGAAGCATCCAGGAAGCAGGGCAGCGGGCAGCGCCGGGGCAGGAACACGCGCTCGCCAGGGTGCACCTGAGGGATGTCCTGCAGCGACACAGCGAACTTCTCCACCAGCAACCTGGCAAGAGAAGGGCGTGGGACAGGGTCAGAAGCCACCAGGGTCCCTTCAGGGAGGGGTGGGCACTGCCTACCCTACGCCCTGTAGAAGGGGAAGGACAGCGCCACCTGCTGACAGAAGGAGAGCCCACACCGGCCTGTACAACGTGCACCCCAACCCCTCCAGAGCCCCAGCTTGGGGCCTTGGCGCCTACCCTCATTGGTCTGCTCAGGTCAAACCTCCACACCACATTTTCAGTGCCAGGTGTTAAAGGTTGAGCCAAGGCTGGACCGCCAGGGAACACTGTGGGCAGAACCCCACAGTGTCCAGGAGCCAGGAGGCTGCCCAGCACTGAGGGGCGGGGCAAGAAGGGCAGGGTGCAGCAGGGTCCAGCAGAGGTGCTGCTCAGGGGCAGTGTGGCATGAGCAGAAGCACAGATGGCAGGAGGGGCTCAGTGCCAGCCACAGGAGCTGGGTGCTCCCTCAGGGCTAGCTGTCCTGGAGCCCCAGCACTCAGCGGAACCCACTGAGATGCAGATGCCACCCACCCTGCAGGGTCCAGCAGAGGTGCTGCTCAGGGGCAGTGTGGGCATGAGCAGAAGCACAGATGGCAGGAGGGGCTCAGTGCCAGCCACAGGAGCTAGGTGCTCCCTCAGGGCTAGCTGTCCTGGAGCCCCAGCACTCAGCGGAACCCGCTGAGATGCAGATGCCACCCACCCTGCCCACGAGGTTGGCTCAGCATGAGGATGGAGAAAGGGCAGGAAGAATGGGCAGCCTTCCCTGCTCTGCTGCGGTGCACTGAAACGGGGACAGGGACAAGAAGGTGGCTCAGACGAATCCTGAGCTGGCCATGGCGGTCACACCTGGAATCCCAGCACTGGGAGGCTGAGGCAGGAGGATCGTCACGATCTTGAGGCCAGCCTGGGCTACACTGCCTACAGACCCTGTCTCAACCAGGCTCCTCCAACAAACATCTTGAGAATAATCAAAATCGAGCAGGGTCCCCTGGGCACAGTACTGAACTCTAGCAGTGAGCCGAACAGCGTGTCTGTCTATGTCCACGTGTATGAGAACACACACTCGTGTGAGCAGCCACCACACTCATCCAGAGGCGATGTACCGAGAGCTCCTCCAGGCCTGGAGCTGCGGACAGTGGAGACCCAGCACTAGCTCATCTTTTCCATAACTAAATTCCTATCACACACTGGCTGCAACCTATAGCAAAACCACGATTTCTCTTCTTTCCTTCACAAGTGCACAGATGTGTTCTTCCACAGATCTGGGCAGCCATGCGCCCATTTCTCTCATTCCCAAAGTGAGAACATTCCCCTTCCACTTAGACGAAGTGCTTCACACTTCTCAGGCAGATCTGAGTCACTGCTTCAGCTCTGAACCCGGGGTACAAGGAGAATGGGGCTCTTTGAACATGAGCCCTGCAACCCTGCCGCAGGCAGTCTGGTAATCTGGAGTGACTACGGGCGGACGGCAAGCGCAGGGGGGACGTGCGGGACGGACAGAGGCTGGCCTGAGCCCCAGCGGTGTTCAGTACAAAACCTGTGAACAGCTGAGCTTTGGGGTCTTCCATTAAACGGTTTCTGACAGTAGTCAGCTGTGGGGAGCTAGAAAAATGGAGCCCAAAGCCACAGATAAGGGGTGACAGCTCTCATGTGGATACACACACACACACACACACACAGCCCTTTTAACACCACACACACACAAGTGACAGATCCAGCTAAGATCCAGGGTCAGGCCTGGGAGGGGGGAGGGGAAGAACAGACATTTGCTGTGTGCCTCACGTAACTGCGCTCTGCTGGACGAGGTAGCAATGCAACACACATGCACCAAGCCCGGCATGGGGGTGCATGCTGGGAAGCCCAACACTTGGGAAGCCGAGGTGGGAGCTTGGCCTGAATTTGAGGCCAGCCTGGGTGACATAATGAGATGTCTCAAAAAGGGCAAAGAAAAGAAAAACCAAGAACATACATGAACAACAATAACAAAATAAAACAAGCTGTGGACCCTACCCCCTCTTCTCATTCCAATTCCCAGGCTAGCCTGCCGTGTACCAGAGCAAACCTGGGAGGGAGGGAGGGGCAGCTTTCAGGCCAGGAGCTGCAGGTTCTAGGGGAGGCCCACAAGCCAGGAGCACCTGTCTTGCTTTCTGGCCCCAGAGCCCAAGGGGAGGCCCCATCCCCAGCACAGAGCTGTCCAGAGAATGAAAGGGCCTGGCACCAATGGAAAGCCAGGAAGACGCTGGGCAGGCCGGGTGGTCAGCCTGTAATCACAGCACTGGGAGGCTGAGGCAGGAGGATCACAAGTTCCAGCTCAGCTTGGGCAACTCAGTAATTTGGCAAGACTGTCTGAAAAAAAAAAAAGAAAAAGGGCTGGAGATGTAGCTCAGTGTGAAGGCCCTGCACGTAATCCTCAGCACTGAAAAGCAAACAAACAAGGAGATTCACTCCTGCAGGCCTTTGGCAACAGTCTTACAAACTCCCACCACAAATGGAAACTAATTTTCCATTTTGTCCACGCATCTGCCTTTAAAGCGCTGTGCAAGTATCTGTTGGGGCCCTCAGGCGCTTTTACAGTTGTGCGAATTACTAAGCATCTGTAAGAATGAACCTCATCTATGAAGGACTCCTAACCCCGTCCCCAAAAACATCACTCAAAGGGACTTTTGTGGTGTTCACCACAAGGCATGTGTGTTATTAGGAGCTTGCAGACGACTCTCCCATCTAATTGGGGACTTCCTGTGCAGGCTGGAGACTGGAATAAAGGACCACGCTGTGACTTAAATACCCGCCTCTCCCTCCCTGCACCCCTGGCCCCCCAGCATACACACGAGGTCTTTTAATTGTTAAGAAAGGGAATTTAGGATGTCATCCCATCGAGATGCAAGCCAATTCTTAGGGCATGACAGGCGCTCTGCCGTGGATAATCAGGGTCCTGTCTAAGTCACCCTATTGTGACAATTTTAGGAGGCCCTGCCTCGAAGATGGGTCTGCCCCACCCTCAGCCTCATGCCTCCCAGACTGCATCCCGGCTGCTGCCTCCCCCAGCTCTGCTCAGAAGCGAAGGTTGAACAGTCCCTTCAGAACCACCCACATCAAAACAACCACCTCAAAGTGGCTGTTGTCAAAGAGGCTTTCTCAGAGCCCTGCTGAGAAGCGTCATGTGCCCAGAGGGTGGGCACTGCTCTCAGAGCTGGGAAGCCCTCTTCTACCACAGAGACCCTCCAGCGCTAGACGCCCCCTCCGGGAGACTGCGAAATCTTCCAGCCAGGATTTCCAGGAATTCCTGCACAGGGATTTCACAAAGTCCCCCTGAAAGTCCCCTTCCCATGATTTCTAGCTGCAAAGTGCAGAACCCAGAAGACAATTGCATGGGATGCCACCAGGTGTTCTCAGTGTCCACCAACCCCCTGACCTCAGATGGGATGACAGGGCCCTCCTGGAGTCCCACAGCGACTTTGAAGCACCTGCCCTGCACTCCACATAAGCACACAGACGGTTCTTCCGATCTGAATGTGTCCTGGACCTTCACAGTCCAGAAGAGACCAAGAGGGAGCTGGCTGTGACTGCCTTAGTGGCGTTTACCACCGTTTCAGAGGTCACCCAGTTCAGCTGTGTCCTCCTGGTGGCTCTGCACAGATAACACCTCTGACTGTGGTCACGGCATTGTTTCCCAGGCACTTGGAGGCTGCCTCTGTCTCTCAGATCACTGAAAGCCAACTCTCCGCCTGGGTCTGCGCAGGTATCCGGCAGGTACCCTTTAGATGGCAAAGAGCCACAGCTCGGGACGTGGTGACCCTCCAGGAAGCTGAGCATGAATGTGCAGATCCAGGATGACTCCCGTCCCCATGCCCTGGGCCACCAAGTTTCCTTATCTCATAAGCACCCCTAGGCCTGTTCTTGGGGCGGTGACTGGTCTGCCTCATGCACAGCTCGCACAGCAGAACTGGGCCTGTGTCTGTCACAGATGAACAGCAGGCCATAGGCAGAGCCAGGCCACACCCTCCAGGTGCTCACTGGGGCAGGGGTCGCTGTAGCTCAGAGGGTTCAGTCTCTGGCTGCTGGGTGAGCCTTTAGCCTACAATGGCCAGGTCCAGCTTAGTGACAGAGACTGATCGGCTCAGTATTTAAAACCTTTGCTACAAGGGGCCGGGGAGATAGCTCTGTGGCACAAGTGCCTGCCTGGCAAGCGCAAGGTTGTGAGTTTGAACCTCGGTCCCGCAAAAAAATAAAACCTTCGTTACCTACACAGAGGCTCCACAGAGAGCTAGGCCACAGGCCTAGAGAAATGTGAAGGGGGAGCAGCCCCCAACACGTGCTTCACAACCATTTCTGGGCGACTGATCTGGGGCAAATCACATTCCACAGGCACATTCGGTCATTCAGTCACACGCTCAGGAGTGGCTACCGAGGCACATGCCTGTGATCCCAGCGCACGGGATGCTGAGGCAGGAGAACCGCTCTGAGTTTGAGGCCAGCCTGCTGACACAGCAAAACTTTGTCCCAAATAATTTCCAAATCAAATTACTCACTCCTCCTCCCCTAGAGCAGCCAGGTCATGCGGCGGTCTGTGGCTTCCCCTGCGGACTGACCCAGCCTCTGCGGCACCCAGCCTCCTGCCGATCTCCCTCCACCTCATCATCCAGCCCCAGTCCTGAAACACCCTGGCTCCTCTATGAGAAGGAGCGGAACCGAGGGACCCCAGCAGCACCCACCCCGTCCGTCCACCTCCCGTTTCTTCCTCTGCCCTTTCCTGTTCCCTGCCACCTGTGCCCTGGGGGAATTCAGGCTCCCATGCAGCCCCCTCCACACTCTGTGCCAGATGCTCATCCGGTCTTAAAGCTCAAATGTCTCCTGCACAGGGCAACTTCTTCTTTGCCTCCCACCCCACCTGCCCCATCAGGCTCTAGGACTCCCCAGCAGACCTCTTCCTTTGACACTGGGTCTTGATATGTCATCCAGCCTGACTCTGAATTTGCTATATAACCCAGACTGGCCTCAGACTCCCAGAGATCCTCCTGCTTCAGCCTCCCAAGTGCTGGGGTTATAGCTGTATACCACCACATCTGGCTATTTTTAACTTTTGCCTTGCAACCACCTCCTTAATGCAGGTCCTAGGAACCAGGGTTTCTCTCCTCAGAGGCATCCCTAAGGAAAAGACAAGCCTTCCCATGAAGCCTCTGGCTGGCCCCAGGGAATTCCTGGTCTAGGGCCACTGGTCATAGATCCTAAGAGCCTCCCAAGCCAGAGGGTCCCTCATAATAGCCAGCGAACAGAACACAGGCCCAGGCAGCGGTGACTGGATGGCTGTCCTGTCAGCACAGGGAAAACCCCAGAAAACCCCGTGCGCAGGGATCAGAGCTCCCAGATGGCAGAGCACATGGCAGCTCCGGTGGTGCCACCTGGAGAGGGCATGCGAGCTCCTTCCTGTACCCCATGTTCTCTGCATCTGAGCTCGTCCTCACAGCTCCGTCCTATGAGAATGCTGAGCCACTCCAGGGAGCCAATCAACTTTGAAAGTGGGAACCCAGGCTTGGAGCGGGCCAGCCAGAGGGACAAGCCAAACACCAGCTGGAAGGGCTGAGCAAATGAGGGACATGGATGGGTCGGTCTGGGCTGCCTGTCTGCATCCCTGGAATTCCTGCATTGGAATCCTGGGCTCCCGAGGTGCTGGTTTTAGGAGGTGGAGACTTCAGAGGCAAGCAAGTCTTGAGGTCAGGGTTATCAGGAACAGCTCTGTCACACACAGGGCTCTGTTACCCTCTTCCTGCCACATGGGACACAAGACGAGGGTCATCTGCCACCAAGGAGGTGGCCTTGACTTGGCCCCTCATCCACGGTGCTATTATAGCAGCTCTCAAAGAATCATAGCAGATGGAAGACCATACCCTACAGATAGATTCCTGCTGGATGTGGTGGTGCACGCCTGTAACCCCAGCACCCAGGAGGGTGAGGCAGGAGGATCTCTGAAAGTTCAAGGCCAGGCTCTCACACTGGCCAGACCTGGTCTCAAGAAACAGAGATGGATTCATCCGTGGACCCCAGCACGTCTGCGAGCCTCTGTCACCAATGAGTCCAGGCCTCCCTCTTACCAACAGCAGCCCAGGCCAGGCCAGCAGAGCCCCACCCAGAAGACAGTGCTCACGAGGTGGCCTTCTCCACCCCGGATGGGGCAGGGGAAAACTGGCTCTTGGCCACAACCCCAGGAGGCCATTTGCAGTTGGACTGAGGTTTTGTGCAGCTGCTTTCCTGAAGCGGTTCTGTGAACTTGGACAGATAATTGGGCTGTGTTTTAGGACTGTAGTGTCCTCAAAGGCCAGTTTAGACCCTGGTGGCCGGCAGGCAATCAGCTATTTCCTGAATCTGTGAATGAAGGTGGCTGGAGGAGAAGCAGCTTCCCTCGGGTCCTCCTCCTCCCTCCTTTCCTCCCTCCTTCCCGTTCTCCCTCCCTCCTTCTCTCCCTCCCTCCGTTGTTTTGAGACAAGGTCTCCCTCTGCAGTTCAGGCTGACTTTGAACTCTGTAGCTTAAACTGGGCTTTAAACTGGTGGTGATGGGGGCCTGGGGCTTAGCTCAGTTGTTTAAGTACCTGCTTGGGCAAACATAGTCAGGCGTAGGAGACCTGGCTTCGGTGTCCGGTTCTACAAGCCTTACGGGACCCGCCCTTAAGGCAGCCTGAGCAAGCCTAAAAAAGAAAAAAAAATCCTTAAACTGGCGGTGATGGCCTTGCCTCGGTCTCCCAAGCACTAGGGTGACAGGTGTGTGCCACCGTGCCGGGGAAGGGGCAGCTCTGGAAGTCACAGACTCACACACCGCTGGCTGGGGCCCACCTCACCTGTGCTGGGGCATGAGCGGGATGCTCCCGTCCTCACTGTCTTCTGGGCAGAGGAGAGTGTGCTCGGACTCCGGGAACAGACTCCCCAGGTCCTGCTCTGGAGGCTGCTCCCTGTGGGCACAAGAGCCAGAGCTGGGTCTCGGCAGCAGCCTGGGGATGGAGCCCGATGACCTGAGGCAGGTTCAGTAAGTTGCCCCGGCTGGCCCTTAACTGGGAGCCTCCTGCCTCAGTCTCCCCAGGAGCTGGGATGACGCACACCCAGCTGGCAGGTGGGCCTGGGCCTGGCCTTCTTCTCTCCAACCCAGTGTCCTGGCACCCCCACCACAGTCCTTCTCCCACTCATCCTCCTTGACCCCAGGTGGCCCCAGGCCTCTGTCCTGCTTCTGCAGGCTGGCATGAGCCCTAGCCTGCAGCCCAGGCCCCAGGCAATGCTCTGAGCCTCCTGTGGCTGCCGGCCTGATGGCTCCTGGTTCAGTGGTGCCTTTGGATGCCACCAGCCCATGTCTGCACACCTTTCCTCCACGGCACCAATGTCCCCACATCTGGGATACACTGCAGCCACCAGGAGCCTGCCATCTCCTCCAGGGGTGCCAGGATCAGCCCGGGACTCATCCCATGTGCCACCCGTTCTCCCTTCACGTGGGGATGCTCATCCCTGGGTGCTCGGAGCTCACTCCCCTCATGCGCGCTACTGAGCGTGCCGCCTGCCCCTAGAGCTTCCCAACCACCCCTCCGGCAATGTCCTGCTTGTGACAACACTGAGCCCACCAGCCCAGCAGCATGGCCTGGACTCTGCCTGTCCACAGAAGCCGTCTCCATCCTCCAAAGCCCCTCTTGTCCTGTAAGGTACAAGGACAACTGGGGGCTTTTCTTACCTCCAGGTCAATAGCTGTGCTGCTATCCCCAGCTCCCATGTGGCTGTACACAGGGCAAGAAGTTGTCAAGGCATGTGGGGGATGAACTGACAGGTCAGAGTTCTCAGAAGAGACACAGGCTGTTGGATAGCTCAGAGCTGGAGCACTAGCTTAGCATTAGGAGGAGGTCCTGGGCTCCACCCCAACACAGGAAAGAAGGAAGGAAGGAAGGAAGGAGAGAGAAAGGGGGAGAGAGAGAGAGACAGAGAGAGAATAGGAGAAAGAAAGAAAGAAAGAAAGAAGAGAAAGAGAAAGAGAAAGAGAAAGAGAAAGAGAAAGAGAAAGAGAAAGAGAGAGAAAGAGAGAAAGAGAAAGAAAGAAAACCAGACAGCTTGCTGTCCCTGCAGGAAAGTGGTGCTCTCACCAGGAGCCAACCAGCCAGTCAGGACAGATGATCGTCAATGGCTTATGCCCACCAGGACAGGTTCCTGACATTTCCCAGCACCTATTAAATGCACAGCCCAGAGCCAGGCACCGTGAAACACATCCCACCTAGTGTGTGTGTGTGTGGGGGGGGGGGCAGAAACACTTAGGGGAAAGAAGAAGTCAAACCAACTCTTCAAATCAGTGAGCCAGAGGAAGCCCAGCGGGGTGGCATGCACCTGGCACCCCAGCTATTCCGAGGCAGAGGTAGGAGGACTGTAAGTGTAAGGCCAGCCCGAGCAGCTTGGCAAGATTCTACCTCCAAAACAAACACACAAACCAGCCCAGGCTTGGATTGATGCGAGTCCAGAGGAGGAGAGTGAGAAGGAGAGGGGGAAAAAACAAAGGAAAAGAGAAGGAAAGGGAATGAAACAGGAATGAAAAGGAAGGGAAAGAAAGGAGAAAGAAAAAATAGAAAAAGAAAAGATTCAGAGGAGGAGCTGGGGGGAGTTGACGCTGGTGGGTGGAGGGCCAGGTGTGGGTGGGGACAGGCACCCTGCAGTCTGTCCTGAGTGGGCACCCTGCCATGCGGAGCCTGGGGGCAGCAGTCAGATCTTGGTGTGGACACGAAGCTGGGCTGCGCATGCTAAGCCACATGACAATATCAGACGCCAGCGGTAGGGACAGGGTGGAACCGGCCGCGTGGGCAAGGTGCGTGGATGCACACTGTCAGAGGCAGAGCCCATGGGGGGCAGCAGGGGCTGTGTGTCTACCCAAAGGGTTCCCGGTGTGTGCCAATCTGCTTATGGGCACTAGGCCTGGCAGAAGGCCAGGTGCCAACTTCTGCTGGCAATTCTGATCCACGTCACTGGATTCGAGCCTCCGGGGCAGGCAGCCTGCACCAGCCAGGTCCCTTGCCAGGCCAGCGGCGTGGTACCCGGGCGGGGGACAGGCCACAGAGTGGCTTCCCTCACGAGCCCACAGGAGGCTCTGTCTCCTCAGCAGAACCGACCCACAGAGGTGCCACTCTTCTCCTCCGGACTCGCATCAATCTGAGCTTGAGTGGCTGTGTCTGGGCAGGGAAGGCCACTCTACGCAGACAGGAAGTAGCTTGGTCCTCAAACTGCTGAAAATCCCAAAACAATGTGCACAGCAGTGAACTCTCACTCACCACTTCTCCCGAAGTAAGGAATCCAACGAGTTGGTGTAGTTTTTAGAGTTCTGGGAGCCACGGTGGAGACAAACAGAGGAGGAAGGAAAAGAAGACAAAGTGAGAGGAGTAGAGGGAAAGGTTCTGACTAAAATAAGCCCTTTCGCTATGCATGGTGGAGCAGGCAACCCAGGGGGCTGAGGCAGGGGGACTGCCAGGAGTTCGAGGGGAGTCCGGACTATGTAGTCAGACCCCGTTTCAAAAGAACCAAATAAATAAATAAACCTTTGCTTTGCTGTGTTTAC
Source organism: Capromys pilorides (assembly GCA_004027915.1). NCBI lineage: Eukaryota > Metazoa > Chordata > Mammalia > Rodentia > Capromyidae > Capromys > Capromys pilorides. The sequence continues at coordinate 45,060 of PVKN010000895.1, forward strand.
TATTGGGAGAGATATAATACATTTACATGATTGAAAAAAAATCAAAGAGGAAGAAGGTGTTCGCCCCTGTACTTCTACCCCAGCCACCCGGCTTCTCCCCACGGGGGACTCTGGTGGGCACTGCTTTCATGCCTTATATTTTACTTATTATTAGTGATCTATTGAGACAAGGTCTCACCACTCTGTAGTGCAGGCCGGCCTTGAACTCACAGAGACCCTCCTGCCTCAGCTTCCAGAATGTTTGGGTCACAGGAGTGCGCCACCATGCCCTGCTCTGACACCCTATTCTTAGCGTACTTTTTCTGGTCTTTTGATGTCCCAATATTTCACCTGTCCTCAAGATTGTATTCCTGATTTGAAGTTCATCCCTGATGTTTCCATTCGGGAACCCTGTTTACACTTGATCACCGGGGTTGGCCTGAGTGCCTGTACCCAGCCAAGCCTGGATTCAATCACTAGGATCCTAACTTTTGTCGTGAAGGTCTTGAGGGAACCAGGGAACAAGTCAGTGAGAAAGTGGCACTGAATGGGTGTTACCCGCAGGGTACCTGCTAGCAGGTGCTGGAGCAGGACTGGCACAGGTGTGTGGGGCCTGTGTGACGGTCAGAGGAAGTAGCTGAAGAGGGCCGGCTGGGGCATGGCCTGAGGGCATGACAAGGGGTGACAGACGGGGTAGCCTGGGGCAGGGGCCAGGGTGGTGGTGCTCACCAAGTCATGGGCGCTGGACTCTGGGTTGGCCAACTGCTGGCTCTGCCTGGCTACGCTGAAGACCAGGTCTTCCAGGGGGTCTTGGTCCGCCTTCGGCAGCTCTGATCCCTCAGCCAATGTCTCTGCCCCACCTCTTTGGCCCTGGGCATCCTGCAGAGCTAGCGGAGGTCTGGGGTTCAGGAACTCAATGGGTGGCGGGCTCCAGTCACTGGGGAATGAGTCCTCGGATGTCTCCATGGGCTGGGCTATGGAAGTCCTGGAAGCCGTGGCTTGGGTTGACCGCGGCTGCCGGGACCCCTGTGGACAAGACAGAGTGCGATGATGCCCCTGCTTGTGTGCTGTGTCCAGACAGGCCACACCAGGGGAGGAGAGGAATGTGTGGGATTCCCAGATACTTGGGAAGCTGAGGCAGGAGGGTCCCGAGGTCTAGGCCAATCTGGGCAATTTAGCGAGACCTTATTTCAAAAACAAAACAAAACAAAAAGCAAAAGCCCCACAAAATACAAACACACAATCTAATAATTAAACAACTACATTAGTGAATGTGCAATGTATAAAGATGTAATTTGTTACAGCAAAAATCTAAGGGGCGGGCCAGAGTTGTCAAGACAGCTTTTGTACACTACTGGAGCTAAATTGGTATTGACTCAAATAAGCCTGTTATACATTTAAGATGTAGTTTATAATCTTCAGGATAACCACTATGAAAACAAAAATATTTGGAAAAAGAAATGAAGAGCGATCAACACAGTACATTAAAAAATAAACACAAAAGAAAGTGAAGGAAGAACAAAAGAGATGCAAGACAGAAAACAGCAGAGTGGTGGGCGGGACCCCTCATTATCAGCGAGTCATTCAAATGTAAATGGAATAAATTCTCCAAGCAGAAGGGAGGTCTTGCAAAATGGATTAAAAAAAAAAAAAAAAAAAAAAATCCAACTCTGTGATATCCAGAGAAATTCACTCCAAATCCAAAAGTAAAAACAAGGAGCTGGTGAGATGGGTCAGCAGACTAAAGCGCCTGCTTAGGCAAGTGCAGGGACTGTGGTTCAATCCCCAGCACCCGTGCCAGCCCGACCCCAAGGGCAGGCTGAGCTGGCCGCAGAGTCCAGGCATGTGGTATGCACCTGTAATCCCAGCCCTAGGGGAGTGAGACCCTGTAACAACCAAATGCATTAAAAATGAATAAATAAAGGTAAGTTGAAAATGAGAGAAAGGCCCAGTATGTCATTCCAACATTCAGGAGGCTGAGGCAGGGGGATCACCATGGGTTCCAGGCCAACCTGGGCTCCGAAATGAGTTCAAGGCTAGCCTGGACTACACAGCAAGACTCTGTCTAGGGAGACAAAAGCATCCTAGAGGCAGGGAAAATGGTAATTCTAGTTAGTCTGGCATGTCCCAAGCGCCCTATGCCAAGTGCCACGACCAGGATGCGAGGGCACAGAGGGCTGTCTAGTACCTGGAGGAGGCAGAGCCAACAGCTCCACCTCTTTCATGGCTTGCTTGTTGGCCGCTTGTCGGAGGCCCTGCAGCCCGTACCCAGGGCCTCACACATGCCGCCAAACGCTCTACCGTGGAGCCACCTCCCCAGCCTGTCCTGTGCCTGCGAGAGGTCACCCTGCTGCTACTCTCCTTGTTCTTTCAGCTCCCTGAGGAATGAGATTTTCCCAAAGTGCAGCTCTGCAGTCAACGCTTACGGAATCCAAAACGCCTGGGGACCTTGATGTCAAGCAGCCCAGATCCATTCGGCATTGCACTCGGCACTATCTGGTCAACAGTGGGGCATAGAGCCATGCTTCCTACTGGCCTCTGAAGCAAAGATGCCAGGCCCAGGAGCAGAGCCGGGGCGGGGGCTCTGGCAGCAGGACCCGGCTCACAGCATGCAGAGGGAGCGCAGGGATTTGGAGGGAGTCACCCTCAAAGCCAGGAAAGCAGTCCCGGGGGTTTTAACCTCACACATCATGAGACGGAGAGGGCTGAGATCACAGTGCCCTGTGAGAGAAGCAGGAGGCGCTGCTCCCTTCAGCCTCCTCAGACAGGCGGATGGTGTTGGTCCACTTGGCCTGTGCTGGCCCCCCGGGTACAAATGGCGACGCTCAGGTCGCTGAGGCAGGAGGATGGCAGGAAGTTGGAGGCCAGCCTGGGTTATGCGGTGAATCCAGGGTCAGCCTGAACTACATAGTGAAACCCTGGCTCAAAAAGCAAAACAACAAAATCAAGCAAAACCAAGGAGTCCCTGAACGCCGGAGGGGAGCGCAGCCCGGCCCCAGGATCCTCGGCCTCGGTTTCTCACCTTTGCCCTGCGCTTGACGGAGCGTCGAGGCCTGCGCCTGATAGCCTTGGGCTTGGGGCTGAGGGATTTGCTGGCTGCCGGGCATAGCAAGCAACGGCTAGAGAGGGCAACCGGGGCATGACCCCTCCCGCGCCCCATTACTTCTTCTGTCCAGCCCTGGCGGCCGTTTCGGCCCCACGTGCCAGGCTGCGCCACGCGCATCCCACGCCGCGCGCACCAGCGCCCCCTGGAGGCCACCCAAAGCTCAGGCCCTCCAGGTCCTCACCTGGGAAGAAGGCTTAGGGCACAGAGGCGAGCGTGCCAGGACGCAGGGAAAGAGGATGTGAACCCGCGCGACGTGGCCACTGGCTGGTCTGACTTTAGGACCTTTCCAAGGTTGAGACCCACCTGGGCTTCATGGGCAATGCCTGTTCTCCAGGACCAGGGAAACTGAAGCGGAGAATCGCAGTGAGTTCCGTGCCAGCCTGGGTTACACAGAGAATTCAAGGACAGCCTGAACACATAGGGAGACTCAATCTCAAAAAATCAAAATGAAAACAAAACAAAATCCTACTAGCTAGACATAGTGGCATATAAGTGTAATCCTGCCTCTTGGGAGGCTGAGACAGGAACATTGCCATGGATTCAAGGGCTACATGGTCGGCTGAAGGGCAGCCTGAACTGCACAGGGAGACCCTGTCTCAAAAGCAATAAACAACCTCACACAACTGAGCCCCTGCAGGATGTGTGTGTGTGTGTGTGTGTGTGTGTGTGTGTGTGTGTGTAGCACTCTGCTTATAACACACCCATGCTGAACACACACTACGTTTGGCACAGACAACAGAGTCCTTCGGGTGACAACATGCCAGTGTGCAGGTGTGTGCACCTGCCTTAGGAGTTGAGTGGCCTCAGATTCTCGCTCAGCACACGCTGGTTGGACCCCAGCCTTGTACTTGAGCGGGGCAAAACCCAGGTCCTTTACAATGAGCTACATCCACAGCCCATTTTATTTTTAATTTTGAGAAGGATTTCCGCTCCCTGCTGGCTCAGGCTGCCTTTCTGGTGGGTCTGGGGATCGAACCACTGACCCCTGTGCCTAACTGGGATTGTAGGCACAAGTGCTTAAACCACTGAGCTACCCCGAAAACCCCCCTTATTTTTTATTTTGAGACGGGATCTGGCTGTCATTAAATTGCCCAGGCTAGGTTGGAACTTTCAGTCTTCCTGTCTCGGCCTCTCAGAGGGCTGGGATTACAGGGATGTGCCAGCATGCCCAGCTAGAATTATTTTGATACAAAGTTGCCAAGGCTGGCATCTCTGAATAGCCGGAATTCCAAGTGGACACCATCCTATCCGGGGAGCTGGGCCATCTGCCTGCCTCAGCTGCCTGGGTACTGGGTTGGCAGGTGTGCATGTACATGCCTGGTTCCACCTTAGCCTCAGCCAGCCCTGTCCTCAGCCAGCCTCATGCCTGGAGTCATGCACAACAAAACCAACCAGTATCCTTCTGCCTGGTGCTGCAGGCAAGAGGACGCTGAGCCATGTCACAGTGTCCCTGGCAAGCTAGCCATGCCTGTGCCCAAGGGATCCCTCTTGTGGGATCCAGCTAGGACAATCAGGAAGGCAGGCCCTTGGGTGCTGGTGTATGGGCCGGGAGTTCCCACTCGCTGATTGCCACTTCCTGCTTCTGGTGAGTTCCTCCAGGAATCTGGGCTGCTTCATTCCTCTCACTTCTGGTTGTCAATGGGAATACCGTGAGTGGCATCCCCTGGCCTCTGCTCTTGCTGTTTTGTTTTGTTTGGATACTGGGGATTAAACTGTGGACCTTGTGCTTGCCAGGTAGGCACTTGTGCTGCTGAGCTATCTCTATGGCCCCTCTTGTGTTTTTTGAGACAAAGTCTTGATATGCAGTTCAGACTGGCCTTGAGCTCACTTGGGAGCCCAGCCTGGTCTTGAGCTCACAATGATCCTCCTTCCTCAGCCTCCCCAGTGCTGGGACTACAGCTGCGCCCCCCCCCCCAATCTGCCCTTGCTAATTTAAATGTGTAGGTGGGTCTGCTAATGAGCACCATTTAGAACTGTAAAACACGGAGACAGAGCCAAGCACAGGCAAAAATGACAATAATGACTCACAGGAGAATAACCCTTCCAAAACCAAAAGTGGTGGCACACACCTGTAATCCTAGCACTCAGGAGGCTGAGGCAGGAGGATTGCAGTGAGTTCAAGGCCAGCTGGGGCTGCAAAGTGAGACCTTGTCTCAAATAAAGGGCAGACTGTGAGAACTGAGAGGATGGCACTGTCCCCATAGGAGACCTAGGATGCAGAGCTGCAGAAGGTTGGGTGAGGCCCAGGAAGCTCGGGTCCCAGGGAGGAGCTGTCAGGTCGTATGCATTTTTTGAGGTGAGGGGAGGCTGATAACACATGGCCAGGTGGCCAGGGCATCAGCCTCAGAGGGGCCTGAACAGGTCTCAAAGGCAGACGCTTCTCCTGGGAGCAAGCCATAGGAAGGAGCAGGACTACGGAGCTGGCGCAATCACTACAGAGATCCTCAGGAAAATTGAAACTAGAAATTGCTTCTGACCCAGATACTTCCTTCCAGGCATCTTCAGAGAGAGCTGGAGACATCCCGCTCTAGCGATCCGCATACACCTAAGCACACAGCAGCACAAATCGTCAGCTGGCAGCCGGGTCCTGGAAGCGACCTCCGTGCCCACGGACAGATGAACACGTAGTGTGTGGTATTGACATGCAGTGGGGCCGTGCTCTGCCATAAATAAACTTGAGTCATCTGGAGGGAAATGGGTGAGTCTGGAAACCATAACGTTCAGTGGAATCAGTTGGGCACATCAGGGCTTCTCTTATCTGAGGAATCCAAAGTTAAATAAAGAGCAAATGGAAGACAGCTAATGGGAGTGCGAGATGGAGCTTTTGCAGTAAGGAAGGGATTAAGAGATGGAGGGAGAAGGAGGTGTTAAAAGAGTGGAGCTGCGTTCTGTCTGGGCGCTGCCTCCCACGGACTGTGGCCGTGGAGCGCCACAAAGATGAGCTCATAAAAATAATTTGTTTTTAAAAGAGCAAGCTGGCCCTTGTCCACTCTTCTGCGTCACCACGTGACCTTTTCCTCTCATGTATGTCCATCACACGGATTCTGTGACAGGGGAAAAATGCCTCCCAACTTGTTAGATGTCGGATGAGCCAAGTTTGTGGCCCTCTGAATACCAAAGACTAAATCCAAAAGACAGAAGTTAAAAGTAGACAATGTTTCTTAAAATTCATTTTTATTTTTGTGTTGGAGTTTTGAGACAGTCTCACTAGGCAGTTCTTTTGAACTCACGGTGTAGCCGCAAACTTGCGGCAATCTCCTACCTCAGCTTCCTGAGTGCTGGGATTACAGGTGTGAACAACCACCCCCAGAAACGCCAGGAAAGGCTTTTTAAGAGAAGGCTCCTCAGAGACAAGAGGGACCTGAAGTGGTTGCCACAGGGGCCATTTCCCCAAGAATGTTTTACAGAGCAAAGTCATAAAGTGGGAACAGGGTAGGTCACACGCGCATCAGCCAATAGCGTTATAGTACAAGCGTGGCTGATGCTGATCCAATACATACTCAAGGTTCATGTTGAGGGGATATGGTAAACACCAGGAACATCAGCTTATCTATAATTCTTTTGTTTGTTTGTTTGAGGCAGAGTCTCACTTTGTAGTTCAAACTGACGCTAAACTCTATATACTCCAGGCTACCCTTGAACTCATGGCAGTCTTCCTACCTCAGCCTCCTAAGTGCTGGGATTATGGGTATACACACCCTCACACCTGGCTATACCGTCTTTTTGGTGAGGAGGGTACTTGCAATCAAACTCAGGGCTTCATGCTGGTATAACTTCTAGCATAGAAAATATAAAGCATTTTTTTTTTTTAAAGAGATGAGTCCGGATGTTCTGGTCACCCACCCGGCTGTCTGGTGTCTGTCTGGTCTTCACTGGCCAGTGCTGATTACACGGTATGATCTCAAGTTGTTGTTTATTTCTTAGGGGGGCCTGGGGGCCTGGCCTTGCTAGATGTACTTCCATCCAGCTTTGATGTGTTTTCACTCTCTGCACTGCCTCTCTTGAGCCCCCCGCGTCTGCCCGTCTGTTAATTTCTGTCTAGCTTATCTGTCTGTAACATGCGCTGAAGAGGAGCTCCTCACTGCCATGAGGGGGAAGTGGGCGGAAGTGACTCTGCCTACTTCCGGCCAGGGAGGGCGGTCGTCAAGGCTACCATCAGAGACACTTCTGAGGAGACTATAGGCCCTTGATAGATGCCAGCCCTTCTCTTCCTGGGCGGGTGGATGGCTTTAAGTCTGGAAGCGACAAAGCCAAAGAAACAGTTAAGCATGCAAGGGCCAAAGAACAGGATCAACATGGCTCTGACCAGTATGGCCCACAAATGGTTCCCCCCATGTGATGTTAACTGCAGTGCCTGACTGACTGGATCAACACAGCTCTGAGTGTGGCTGACAGGATTTACTGATGACAAAAGGCCCAGCCTGGGTGCAAGTGACACCAGCCAAGAGGTCAGCAGCTAAAAGGGATAAAAAGGGGGCAGGAGAAGGAAGGCTCGCTTCAGTTTCTTTGGAGGAGCTCCAGCCTCTGTCATCGCCTTGAGACACTCGTCGCCAGGCTTCTAGCATAGGGCTCAGCCTCCCAGCTCAGGCTCTTGAGTGCCTACTGTATCCCCTCTTGCTACCAACTGAATGCTGCCCCAAACTCCAGGCTTTCTCCCCTTGATTGGATTGTTCTGCTCTCCAGCATGAGGAAACCCTTTATACTCTTTCACGCCCGACCGCCATTGCAGGCCCCCCTGGTAAATCCTCTATAGATTATATTAAATCTGTTACTGTAGGGGGTCCTGACCAGTACAACCAAGAAGAGGCGTTGATGGTGTCCCACCAAGAGGATAAGGGGAAAGTCGGTCTGAGGTATTTACCTGTCATCTGACATCTTGGACAGGCATCGAGATAGTAGCGGAAGGATCAGAAACTTACACACAGCATGGAGTCTGTAGAACGCACCCATTCCTCCTTATGCTGCTGTTGTGATGTCGAAGGCTACCCAGTGCTGGAGAGCAGCCTTCCTCATCAATCCGACTTCTTTAGTTAGAAGAATGATCTCACTTAAGGTGTCATGTAAGGACCACTGGGGATAGTTAATCAGGGTTCAGCGTGACATCTTCTAATCCCAGGGGAGGAACAACCATAGCAGGCAATCGATCGCACCAGTGCAACACTCCTAGGCCATCTGTGTCATAGCAGGGATTAAGTTTGCAGGTTGATCAGTAATTTGCATACTCCTGCCTTGCACACATATAAATCCCAGCGTGTATCTCTTTATCTACCCAGGGGCATAGACAGGTTCCTCAGGACTAGTAAGTGTCCCTGGGGGGGGGGTGTCCCCATATAATCCCAGGATGATGAAGCCAGTCCTCCACCTGTAGTCATGCCATGTATCCGTTGCTTGGGAGGGTCTGCTCCGAGTATCTAGTAGAGGTGGGCCAGCTGGGGCAGGGGGGCTTCTACTAAGGCATTCAGGAGTAGGAGTCCACTATAGCTAATCACTGCATATCTGAAAGTAGCTGTCTTGCTACCTAGGATTGTTGACTCTCAGTAGAGCTTCCTTATTTTTGGTGAGTAAGGGTTTACTAGAGCCCGTAGAGGGGCTTCAGGGATATTTTCAGGAAAAAAATATCAGGCTAGATCCAGGGCCATGAAGAGCAGAGTTTATAGGTCACTTGGTTACCCTGTAACGGGTGGGCTGAACTATGAGCTGCTGAGACTTCTCCTGTCTGGTCAGTGTAGTCTTACACCTTTTTGTAATTGTTTCTTTGAAATGGGGACACCCAACAAGGGAGGCCTGGGGTACCAGAGCAGCAGAGCAGGCCACATATCCAGCAAGAGGTTTGTGGTAAGACTGTACTTCTGTATCCACACTGGAAAGGAACTGGAGTTTTCCAAGTGGCACGAAAGTAGGCAAAGGGCTGAGGGTAAGAGTCTTAGATTACTTATCTGAAGATTTTTTTTTCTTTTTGAACAAAACCTTTTTGAACTCACTCTCAGGGATGGTCTCTGGCTCCCAGGGCTCAGTCAGGTGTGGTGTATCCAGGAACGAAGACCCGGAACCTTGACAGCTGAGGGGTTGCACGTTCCTTCCCAGGCTGGTCCTAGGGACACTGATGATGAGGGGAGAGACTTTACCAGCATTAAATACCTGGGCGGAATGTGGGATTTCCTTTTTCTTTATGCTGAGCTTCCATTAGCGGTTTAAGAGTCTGTTGGAATTTAACCAGCGAGGTGACATCTTTTCACAAGACATCTGCTTCTCAAGCACAGAGAACATCGTTACTTAGGAAAAGGTGTCCATGAAGTGGAGGCGTGGAGTTTGAGCTGTATTTCTTCCTCTGATAAGAGCTAAAGGCTGTAATTTGGGCCACTGTAGGTGGGTTTCCTGGGCCATTTTTGAAGGTATCTCTTGAGAGTCTAATGCATTTTTTTGGACTTTTGCTGTTGACTGTGGTCTCCACATACAACAAAGGTGGGAGACAATGGCAAATGCCTAAAAGATGGACACCCATGTGACTGTTGCTTTAAAAGAAGGCTCAGCACTGGGTGTGTTGGTGTGTACCTGTAATCCCAGTACTTGGGAGGCTGAGGCAGGAGGATTGCTGTGAGTGCAAGGCTAGCCTGAATAGCATAGACAGACCCTGTTGCCAAAAAAAGGTGGAGGAGGAGGAGGAGGAGGAGAAGGAAGAAGAGGAAAAAGAGGAGGAGGAGGAGGAAGAGGCCTATTATCATTCTATAAATGAAGTCCAAATCTGAGGATGACTTCTGAGACTAAAATTTTTATGACCTCTTGTGCTTTTTCTGTTCTAGAATAGAAGGCCTCAACACAGTAAAAGTGTCTAAGCAGTCCAGTAAGTATTGGACTCCCTTACTTTTTTGGCATATGGCTGAGTCAGGCTCCCAATCTTGTCCAGGCTGTTTTCTGTGTTCCTGCACTCCGGCGTGCATGTGTGTGCGTGCGTGTGTGTGTGTGTGTGTATGTATGTGTGTGTGTGTGTGTATGTGCGCAGGATGTGTCTACTACTCATTAAGAGGATTGTTTTGGGAGTTTACATGTCTTAACTGCCTGTGTCATGGTCTGAGAAAGTCTCTTTCCTCTAACTTCAAGGCCATTTGCTGGATCTTGTCTCTCCCCACGGGAAAGGTTTGATGTAATGATTTAATCAGGGCCCACCAGATAGCTCAGTGGGTTAAAGTGCCTGCTTAAGCAGATGCAGGGGCCAGAGGTTCGATCCCTGCCTGCCTGGGTATGCTGAGCTAGTGAATGAGACTAGGCATGGTGGTGTGTGCCTGTAATCCCAGTGCTTGAGAGGCTGAAAAACAGGAAGAATTACTATGAGTCTGATCTGTGTAGTGAGACTCTGTACTAAATGCATAAAATAAAATCAAAAAGACTTAATCAGGGGCCGGCGAGATGGTTCAGTGGTTTAAAGCGCCTGCTTAGGAGGGCTCAGGCAACTGCGGGGACTGCAGTTCGATCCCCAGCACCACATGCTGCGCCAGCGCCACCACCAGGGCAGGCTGAGCCAGCCACAAAATCAATAAATAAAGAAACAAACAAACACAACAAGCAAACAAATAAATAAATAAATAAATAAATAAATAAATAAATAAAAAGACTTAATCAGCCTCCATAGATTAGCCCAGGAACACTATACCATTCTTCAACTGTAACCAACCTGATGGGGGAAGGTGACACCCCTGGGAAACAGCCCATTCCATTTCTGGCCGAGACTACATGGGTCCGATGTGCTCAAGGCACCCTTCCCAAATCAAGGGGACCTGAAAGGGGTCCTCAGGCAGCTGTTTTGTGGCTGCATGACCAGCTCCCTTTGGTGCTCTCTGCCGTGAATGACTGCCGCTTTGGAGGGCAGGTAGACAGTTGGTAAAAGTTCATCCATCTCCTTCCATTCTGTGGGAGACCCAGTGGCTGTGAGAGAATCCTTCCTGTCATGCGGCTGCACAGGCGGGCAGCACAAGGAAAGCAGACGTGGAGGCAGCCCAGAAGCTGACTTTCTGTCCTTCGCTAAGTTGTAAAACTCTGGGCAGGGCTAGGAGTTCTGCCAGCTGGGCGCTAGTCCCAGGGGCAACTGAGCAGCTTTCAAGGGTCTGATGCAATCTCTACGGCATGTCCTGCTGCCTTTCTTGTCCCATTTTCCATGGAGGAACTGCCACTGCGAAAGTGGGTGGCATCATGTCAGTAAGGGGTGTGTCTAACAACGCTCCCCTGACTGCGCAGTGTGCAGAATCACCTGTTTGCTGCCACTCAGTAAGCCTCAGTTTCCTCCTTTTCCTGCACAAAGGGTGTAAGGAGGAGCTGGGTTTTGTTTGAATGGTTGATGTGTTCAAAGTAGAGCCTGATGTTTAAGAAGCCGGTTGTCCCCCTTTGGGGGAAAGAAGTCCAGTCACCCTGTGGGGGTATGTGCAGAGAGATTGTCCTCTAAGGTCAGTTGGGACACTCCGAGAGCTGTGGGGCAGGTCCCTGATCCTACCTAAGTGCTCCCAAGGCCCTTGTGCTTGCCTTTCATCAACCAATAAATTGAAGCCAAGTCCTGCTGGGAGGCACAGTGCCCGTGCACTCAGAAGCCCTCCGGTAAGCTTCTGCAACGCACTTTGGTATTAATAAATATCCCTTAGTTATTGCGGCCTGGTTAGGCCCACAATCTTGCAAATGAGGAGACTGAGAAGGCTTACATAACTGAGGCAAATGGTATGATTTCAGGTCCTGGAGGATCAAAATCCCTCTCTCAAAACTTGAGGTGTTTTGAGCCCATGAGGAGCTCAGATGACTAAAGCACCTGCTTAGGTAAGCACAGGGCCCGTGGTTAGATACCTAACACCATAAGCCCCACCAGCGCTGCCCTGAGGGTAGGCGAAATCAACAGGAGTCCAGGGAAAGTGGTGTCTGTAATCCCAGCACTGGGGAGGCTGAAAGCAGGAGGATTATCACGAGTCCCAGGTGCATAGTGAGACCCTGTAACAACCAAACACATTAAAGAAAAAACAACACCAACAAAACCTTGAGATATTCTGGGGCTTTAGCCCAAGAACTTCTCTGGGCAGCTGTATTCATTAGATTTTCAGACAAAGCACTGGAGGCCAACGAGAGAGCTCAGCAGACGAAGCACCTGCTTAGGCAAAGCACTGTCGCCGCAGGCCACGTGGGCCCTGCCTCCTGGGCGCTTTGAGCCTTCGACCGAGGCTGGGCACGCACCAGTAATCCCAGCACTGGGGAGTCGGATCTAACTGTGTAGTGAGACCCTGTGCGAAACACACTGAAAAAAAAAAAAAAAAGCATTAGAATACTGAAGAAGATACAGGAAGCTGGCAGGACTGGGCGTCCCTTCAAGGGCTTCTCCAACTAATATAATTGACACTGGAGCCAGGCATCCTTAGCTGTGGCCTTGTCCCCTGAGGCCTCCTGGTTTCACCCACCATCACAGGCCCCCGTGGGACCTGTGACTCAAGCAGGTTCACTTACTATGAGTCTGTTGCCCTGGGCTTTGGGTAGAAATTCCCGAGTAAACATGAAGAGCCAATTGGTTAACAGGAACCCTGCTCTGAGCCGCTTCCTGGTTGCAGTGGATTGCGTGGTCAGCTTGTTACGCCTAGCTGAGCTGAACCAGTGCAGTCCAGGTGTGGGCGGCCACCTGAGGATTGTTGCCAGCATCCTGAGAGGCAGAACTGGAGAAGAAGGCGTGAGGGAAGCTGTTAGGGAGCTATTTTGCTGGAGGGCCTGTCATGCTGGCTTGCCTGATGAATTTGGCTATTCTTGTTGCAGGAAAAACTCGGGACCTCACTGTCACTGAGAATGGCTGCGGTTCATTTTGGGGAGCTCCAGTCCTCACCTTGGGTATTGCTTCCTGGCTCTGGAAGGGAAGGTGGTGCCTGCTTAGTCTCCTGGAAAAGCTCGTCAGGTTGGCTTTCCCAGGGGTAGCTCAACTGCTCTCATAAGTGGAGGAGCTCGGGTCCTCGCTGTCACTGAGGATGGCTGTGGTACTTCTCAGGGGAGCTCTGATTCATACCTTGAGGCTGCTTCCTGGCTCCAGTCAGACCCCTCAGCCTGCTGGCACAGACCTATCGTCTCGCTGGCACAGACTTTCTCGCTTCCACCACTAACCTGTGTCCTTCCCAATACAGATCTGTGAAGCGGGCCTGGTGGGGCTGGGGCTGCTGAGGGTGGGGGTGCCCCCCCACCCACCGCGGGGTGTAAGGGAATCTGATCTGAGAAAGAGGAGGCTGGGCGGGTTGTGGGTAGCCACGAGAGAAGCATGTCTTCAGAATCAACGAAGGCTGTTAAGGGATTTCTGGCCATTGTCTATTGTGATGACAGGAGTTTTGAGAGTAATTCTTTGGATTTTATAGCCTTCCAGGAGGCCAAGGGAGCCAAGACTATAGGGATGAGGCATCCCAGTGAGGTGTCCTTTGGGGGTTGGGAATGAATAGTTCCCATAGTGACCAAATTTGAGGTGAACCGAGAGCTTCACACTCTAGGAGAGAGAGAGAGCTTCACCTACTCCCAAGGATATGAAGCATGAGAGAAATCCCAAGCCCGTTTTCCCTGTTGTCACTGGAAATAAGCGAGGGGTCCCGAAGTAACCGTCGTGCCTCAGGGCACAAGTGCAATAGCCCTGCGCAAGGAGCGCAAGGGCAGCCTTTTCTATCCAAGAGACAGGCAGTGGGTTTCCTGACACGTGCCTGTGATTTCTGAGACTGACAGAAGACGCAACCTGCTGTGGGTTCTGAGGATAGTAGCCCTGCCCAAGGAACGTGAGGCCAGCCTCCCCTGTGGTTTGAGAAAGTGAGGCAAGAAACTGCTAGAAAGCTCACCTGTGCTGTGTGAGGTGGATTGGTGTTGGGTGCCCGCTGGCAACAGCAAATAGGCAGATTCCAGAGCAGAGGAATTTGGTCGATGGGCACGGTGGCTCGGTACTGGGGTGTTTGACCTGACAGCCACACGTATTACCTATCTAAGTCATGACACCAAAATATTAGGTTTTTCAGTGGTGACGCAGCAGAGAAACAGAAGCTAAAGGGAAAAGAGGTTGGGGGCTTTATTATCTTTGAGGATATGAAGAGAATTCAAGGGAGATGGGGGAGATCCTCTGAGCTGAGACAACTGGAGACTGAGACTTTGGGGACTTTTTCCAGGTGGCGTTTGAGAGGCATGTTTAGTGACATCTAAGGAGCCGACTGGGGTCTCCCTTGTGATTCAGGAGAAGTGAAAGGAAATTGTATCCAGGACTGGGGAGGGGAAGAAGGGGGAGGTGGTCTCTGGGAAGATAAGCTCTTGTTTTAGGGCTTAAGCCCTGTTAGGTGACCACCCTAATAATTCAGCAATTCATGCTAGGGCCAGAACCCATCAACAATAATATAAAATGTAGCCTGTATTGTATTATTTGCCTCGGAAAACCCTAAACTATGACAGTAGTGGTCTCCGTCAGTTTGGGAATCAGGTTTTCTGGTTAAAACATGGGCGTCTACCTTCTGCACCAGCTTTCTGGCTGGCTTTCCGGCTTTCTTTATTTCTTTGGAAAAAAGAGTACTGCTATGCTTGAGGTTGGTCTTGAACTCGCTATGTAGCCCAGCTGGCCTTAAGCTCAGGGTGATTCTCCTGCCTCAGCCTCCTGAGTACTGGAATTACGGGTGTGCATGCCCAGGGGAGCTTCCTTTAAAAGCTAGTAGAGAGGTCATCACCACATCCTGCCACCCACAGGCAGAAAAGCCTGTAAGTCCTAGGACTCCTCTTAGCTGTTTTACAGTATCTGTTTAATTTTTTCTTCAGCCAGTTTTTGGATTTTCTTAGATATTCTGAGGCCTACATTTTTTTTATTTTTTTGTCTTTTTGAGACAGGGTCGCACTGTGCAGTTCAGGCTGGCCTTGAGCTCACTTTTGTAGCCCAGGCTGATCTCGAACTGGCACCGATCCTCCTGCCTCAGCCTCCCAAGTTCTGGGATTACAGGCGTGCGTCACCACGCCTGGCTCTCCCACATGTTTTAATTCAAGGCTACAAGATTGTGCCTTAGACCTAGAAGCCCTGTAACCTCTGCCTTCTAGAAAGTTCAGCAGGGTGTGAGTCCCAGCTGGTTGCTTTCTAGGGGTGGGGCATGGCAGTGCACCATCTAAGGCTGCAGGACTGTGACTTGGGGAAGTTCAAGACAGGTCAAACGTGGGAGAGCATTTGTGCAGAAAAGCAAGGACATCTTTGCACGCTTGCGACAGCATGACTCACGTCAGTTAGAAGTCTGGTCATGAGGGTTTACAACAGCAAAAAGAAACTGGGCATCTGAATGTGAAGGATACAAAGAAGGCATCTTTTCACCCTGACACTCTGAACCAACCATACCCTCAGGGAGCTGAGAGAAGAGTGACTCAGGTTAGGGATCTTTTTTTTTTTTTGGTCTTTTCTAAATATGCAGTTCAGGCTGGACTTGCACTCACTTTGTAGCCCAGGCTGGTCTCAAGCTCACAAGAATCTTCCTGCCTCAAGAAGGGATTACAGGGCTGGCAAGATGGTTCAGCGGTCTAAAACACCTGCTTAGGCAAGCTTAGGCAACCACAGGGACCTTGGTTCGATCCCTGGCACCACATGCTGCTCCAGTCCCACCCCCCAGGGCAGGCTGAGCCAGCCATTAAAAAAAAGGGGATTACAGGTGTGAGCCACCATGCCTGGCCTGGCATAGGGTTTTGGGGTTCTCAAGACTAGAGAGTTGGAAGAGTCATCCCAAGGCATTAGTAAGCCCTGTGTCCTCAGTTGTCATTGTCCATTAAAGGCACTAGTCCTTTTTTAATGTTCAGCCTCAGAGGTGTTGTCTCTGGTGAGGAAAAATGATGGCTCCTTAGGGTGAATTTGCACTGGAGCAGCTCTCTCTGCTCTCCCACTTTGATCTGTCCTTGCCCATAGTTTAGGATTCACTTCTGTCCCCATGGGTGGGAGGCAGCATGTCTATTACAATATTCAAACATGATAAGATATCTCTCCCTAGAAGAGGAACTGGACCTTCAGGTATGACCAGAATGGACTGGGAGAAAAGAAAGTCATCCCAGTTTGTTATGGTTTATGTCTAATTGTCCCCCCAAAGCCTCATGCAATCATGGGGCGGGGACTTCTAGAGTTTGAGACATGAGTCATGATCCACTAGGATTATGTGTTACAATTGGTTCCTCCCTGGAGCATGACCTGGGCCTGCCTAGGATGTGATTGGCTCCTCCCTAGAGCGGGATCAGGGGCCCATCCTGGGGTATGAT
>PVKN010000896.1:0-30364 GCA_004027915.1 Capromys pilorides
TATGTTCTCATTTAATAGTTTGGAATCAAGATGTAATTCATCTTCCAGAAAACTAACAAAAACATGTTTACTTGTAAGGATCTAATATCGTGTCTTCTGTAATCACACCCTCATCAAGAAATTCAGTCCAGACTGACAGTTATTTAGCCAAACAAAGGTTAAAAAGGGATGCTGCTGAGAGATTCCGACAACACCCTGTGGGAACAGTCTATGCATTTCAACAAATTTCCTAATGACTGGCTTCTTTCCAGGAATCATAATGCAGCGGAGAGTCAATTTCTGTGGACAAGCTCAATTCTTTTCTGCTTGACTTACAATGTTCCTCACACTTCCACTGCATTCCTTCACCTCCACAGCTTTTTCAGACAGGGACAAACAAAAGGACGGAGACTGGACTTTAAAAAACATCAACAAGAAAAAAAAGCCCATTTCGTGTGTGCTTACAAACCACAAGGCTGTACGTTTGCTTTGCGTTTTCTTCCCCAAACACATAGTGAATTCTAAGTACACAACAACCCTAAAAAACAAAAGTGACATCATTTATTAAATTAGGTATGCACACATGAGCCAAATGGGTCAAGACGGTTCCTTCAGACGTGGTAAACATCTCAAGCTTGGGATGGAGGACTCCAAGAAGATTAAAACTTGCTTCACACTAGAGACGTCACTCACTGGTACCCATCTAGCATGGAAGAGGCCCTGGGTTTAATTCCCAATAGCCTCCCACAAAACAAAAGTGATTTCTTCAGTCGTAAACAGCTTATTTTTATCTTTTTACCTGTTCAATACTAGGTTTTTCAAATGGAGGCTTCTTCTCCAAAGACCCTTCAACCACAGGTTTTCCTCTTTGTAAAATAGATTTTCTCAAGAGCTGCGAAGAAATCAAGAGAAAATATTAACCTCTTTGTGTCTCTGTACGTGTGTGTCTCATACATACACACTTTGAGGAAAGTTATCATATTCTACTTATTTTAACTATATATAAACAAATTTCCCTCATTCCACACTATGTAGTCCAGGATGGCCTTGAACTCTGGATCCTCTTGCCTCAGCCTATTGAGTGCTGGGATTACAGGCTTGCACCACCATGCCCAACTATATGTAAATAAAGATATAAACAGGCAGATTAACATGGTGACACAGGCCTGGAATTCCAGCACTAGGTAGGCTGAGATAGGAAGATCACAAGTAAAAAGCCAGCCCAGATTCTACATTGCAAGACACTGCCTCAAAAAAAAAAAAAGTCAAACAGGCAAACTACCTGGCAACACAAAGTGCCTTCATGCCATGAGGAACTAGGCACCTTTCCTGTTCCAGCAGTCTA
The DNA here is from genome assembly GCA_004027915.1 of Capromys pilorides. Lineage (NCBI taxonomy): Eukaryota > Metazoa > Chordata > Mammalia > Rodentia > Capromyidae > Capromys > Capromys pilorides. Next base: position 1,325 of record PVKN010000896.1, read on the forward strand.
GACCACCCAGGAGTGACCACAAGACAGACACCCCACCAGACACGGTGCCCTCACTCACTTCCCCTTCCCTCCTGTTTCTGGCTTCCCAGCGTCAGAGGCCTGCATGCTGTGTGTGCACCCGCTCAGGCCCCTGAAGGGTGCTGAAGCTCCGGAGGGGCTCACTGAACCACCCCACAGGCCAAGATCATCCAGGCTGCACACACGAGGCCAGGAAGAGGCACCTCCGCAGCAGCTCTGGGCCCAGTGCATCCTCGGGACCTGCGCCTCAGCTAGGAAGCCGCAGGGCTCCCAGCGGGCAGCTCTCACCATTGCGGTCTTTGTTTCCCCCATGTGCGGAATGCAGGCCACGAGTTCTGGCATCTCGATGCCCACAAAACAAAAACAGTCCTCATGACTCCTCCCACTGGAATTCAGAACCACAAAGAGCAAAGAGAAAGGAAAACACAGAGGCATTCACCATGAGCTAAGCTGGAAATAAACTTGATATGGAAATTACTTACTTACCTTCAACCTCTATTTGAATCTCCTGTAAACTTTTTATGGAAGCCAGGCATGAGTTATTCAAGCTATGTCTTCACTTCCTTCCTCTATTTACCACCTTTTCAAGAGAACCTACCAGGGGTTCTCTCTCAGGGGTTCATGGAAATTACTTGAGCCCCCAAAGCTGTCTCTAGAGTATGGAGCATTTATTAATCCTTCAACATATTATGGCCATCTTTACAATAATAAATTTGCAATAAAAATAAGCAGTGCATGTACTTTGTAAGGTTAGGTATAAAAATTAATCATAAAATTTAAGTATAAATAATTCTGGTTGCCTATGTCCTTTCTGAGGTAAAATAAGACCACTTGGGCAGCTGGCCCATTAGGTTTTTCAGTTGAAGTAAACTAGGGATATGCTGAACCTTTGTTTCTTTAGCTATAAAATGACGGAGTAGGAGAACATATAAAAATTTTTATTAGGCAGGGGATGTCCCTCAAAGCACTTGCCTAGCATGTGCAGGGCCCTGGGTTCCATCCCCAGCACTCCATACACTAAAAAAGAAAGCATTAGAGCCAGGTATGCTGGCGCACACCTGTAATCCCAGCACTCAGGGAGCCGAGGCAGGAGGATCACCATGAGTCTGAGGCCAGCCTGGGTTACATAAGCAAGGTCAAGGCCAGCATGCTCTACAGAGTGAGACCTTGCCTTAAAAAAAAAGAGAATTATTATTAATCACAGTAAGTATTTGCATCCTTACTTTCACCACACACTAAGTAGTTGTTTGTCTTCTTTTGCTTGTTTAAAGCAGGGGTTCGGCCTGAGGACATAGTTTAGCAGCCTAAGCACCTGCCTGGCAAGTGCAAGGTCCCAAGTTTGATCCCTGGTACCACAAAAAAAAAAAAAAAAAAAAAAAAAAAAAACCAGGGTTTCACTATGTTATTTTCTGGCTTCAAACTCCTAGGCTGAAGCAATTTTCCTGCCTCAGCCTCCTAAGTAACTGAGATGCGGGGGAGGCATCACCGTCCCTGACTTCCTAATGGTCCCTGACTTTCTGCCAGGTGCCGCTCTGATCTGTAATTTACAGAGCAGGAAGCCAGAGGAACACAGCGTACAAGGTCAAGCTTGGTCACCGACAGCGCCCCAGCGGAGGCGGCAGGCGCCGAGACCCATGCAAGCTTTGGGAAGCAGCTTTCTGCTGGGTTGGTTTTCAGCACCCAGGATGCAAGTATTTTTACACACCTCCAAAATATATCATACATTTTAACTTGATTATCGAAAAACGAGACTCAGGAACTAACTTTCTTTCAAAAGGGAAGAAATAGGCAACGTACAACTTCTTTGCCCAAGACATAATGGGGGACAGGGCGGAGGGCTGAATACTGTCGACTGTGTCCACAGGCAGATATATCTGCACTGTCATTTAAAGAAGAAGGAGTTAAGAAGCAGGGAGGAAACGAACTTCAAAGCAGAGAGAGGAAGCCAAAACAGCAGAGCTGGGCTCTGCGGCTGCTGGGGCGGCAGCAAGCAAGAGACCGGCAGCGCGGAAACCCTGACGCCACCTTCCCAGCCCGCGGGACGGCGGCGGTCAGCTGCCCCGAGCTCCGCTCCAAGACAAACACTAGCTGCCGTCACGCAGGTCTTGTTTGCCTGCAGCTGGGAGCGCTTTCCAAAGACCTCTGAATAGGGAGAACCTGCCAGGGTTCCAGCTGCGAGGCCAACGCACCGCCTCCGCGGTCACCCGGGTGCTCGGCCCGGAGCTCCTGGGCTCCCGCACCGGCACACCCTGCGTTTGCACAGCCCCATTCGCTCCCATTCGTTCTCCTCGCTTTCCCTTGCCCTCTCGTCTTTTTTTAAAATTAACATCTCGGGGCCGGCGAGATGGTTCAGTGGTCTAAAGCGCCTGCTTAGGAAAGCTCAGGCAACTGCGGGGACTGCGGTTCGATCCCCGGAACCACACGCTGCGCCAGCCCCACCACCAGGGCAGGCTGAGCCAGCCACAAAATAAGTAAATAAAGAAGCAAATAAACACAACAAGCAAACAAACAAATAAATAAATAAATAAAATAAAATAAAATTAACATCTCAATAACACTCTTTAACTCTTTCATCCACTCAAATACTCACATTTGTACAACTTAAGGGAAAAAGTAAACAGAGTACAGAAGAATCCAAGGCACTGGCAAGAAGAATCCTAAGGGCAGGGACTATGTATACAACTACTTTTTCTTAGTTCAAAGAGCAGAAATTGTTTTTCTTTCTTTACCAATATCCATTAGAAAATTTATCACGTCTACACCCTGTGCTCTGTATAACTACTAGAAGGACAACTATATGCATAGCGTCAATTATTGCAAATGTACTACTAACGAGTTTTGAAACTGTCATATTGTTGTTTCTTATTAAAAGTAATAAAAATTAAAAAAAATTTAGGGAATATTCCAAAAAGGTTTTCTAAGTTTTAATAGGTAAAAGATCTATTAAAGTAAAAGTATTTAAAAGTTAATAAAACAGCTGGGTATGTTGGTGCATGCCTGTAATCCCAGCACTCAAGAGGCTGAAGCAGGAGGATCACCACGAATTTGAGGCTAGCCCAGGCTACATAGTGAATTCCAGGCCAGCCTTAACTGCATGGCAAGATCCAGTCTCAAAAAAGAAAAAAAAAAAAAAGACCAGCCAAATAGCTCAGTGGGTTAAAGCAACTATGTAGGCAAATGCAGGGGAGAGGGGTTCAAGAGATCCGCAAAGGTGGTGCATGCCTGTAATCCCAGAACTTAGGAGGCTGAAGAACAGGAAGATCACTAAGAGTCCAATCTGTGTAGTGAGACCCTGTACTAAATACATTAAAAAAAAAAAAAAACCTGAACAGGCTGTGGGGAAAAAGGAACCCTTCCCCACTGTTGGTGTGAGTGTAGACTGGTACAACCACTGTGGAAATCAGTGTGGAGAATCCTCAGAAAATTAGGACTTGAAAAAACGAGGCAGGAAAATTGTTGCAAGTTTCAGATCACCTGGGCTACACAATGAGCTCAAGACCAGAAACCCTGTCTCCAAAAGAAAAAAAAAAAAAAAAATGAAGAGAAACTACAGATGAATAAATTGAGATAAAACAGTTATACAAATAGAAAACATGGCAAGATGGTACATGCCTGTAATCCCAGCAGTCTGGGAGGCTGAGGCAGGAGGATCAACTTAGATACGTAAAACCTTGTCTCAATATTTAAACAGAGATACAGAGGGAGAGGAGGACAGAAAGTAGTAGAGGGTAGGGAAAGAAACACAGAGACAAAGAGAGACAAACAGAAGCAGAGCAAGACTCTGCATTAAAATTCCTTCTAACAATCCAGCTACTGAATGCCTGATCCTCTTCTCCCAGATAGACAGATACACAGACTGACCAAGTGACCGAGCACAATGCTTATCACTAAAAGAAGCAAATTCTTCAGGCTGGAAACTCATTGTTGGTAGTGCTCTCATTTTATTGCTACATTTTCTTTTATCTTATTATTTCTAATTTATGTATTCGCTACAGGGTCTCACTACACAGCTGGACTCTTAGTGATCCTCCTGTTTTCAGCCTCCTCAGTGCTGAAGGCATGCATCACTACGCCCAGTCTCGGCGGCCTGCTCAAGTGCTGGAGATCGAACCCTGGTCCCTGCACTTGCCTAAGCAGGTGCTTAGTCCACTGAGCTATCTTGACGGCCCTTATTGGTACATTTTAGAAACCCATAATGGTCGCATTCAGCATGGAGAGGTTGTACCTATACATGCCACATCTCGCCTATTTTATTTTTCCCTTCTGTTTCCCTACTTTCAACCTTTCAAGTGTTTTCTTCTTCTTTTTTTTTTTTTTTTTTTCAAACATCCTTATAAGGGCTCTGCAATAGTCTAACCTACACTGCCCTTAACAGCAGGTTTATTGATCAGTTTGAACTGTCCTCCTGGTGGCCTCCTTTGTGAATCTATTCTTGGCAGCCTGGAATTGTCCTCTCCACTCTCACCGGTCTCCTCCCACAGCTGGAAGTCCCAGCCCTGAGCAGCAGCTCACAGGCGAGCTTTGGGAAGGAGACAAGCGGCTGAGATGAGCTGAAGGCGACCACAGAGGCAGCTACGGGGAAGGGCAGCCAGAGTCAGGGATCCCCATCATCAGGGCACAGGCAGCAGTGGGTAGGACACTGAGCCTAGGGCGCAAAGTCTTTATTCCTTCCTGGGAAGCAAAGGGAACAGCCTGAGAAGTTGGACGTGGTGGAGCACGCCTGCAATTCCAGCGCTCTGGGAAGCTACTTCAAGGCACTGGCATAGCCAGGCGTGGTGGCGCGTGCCTACAATCCCAGCACTTGGGAGGCTGCGGCAGGAGGATCGGTGTGAGTTCAAGACCAGCCTGGGCTACAAAAGTGAGCTCAAGGCCAGCCTGAACTGCATAGCGAGACCCTGTCTCAGGGCCAGGGAGATAGCTCCATAACACAAGTACCTGCCTGGCAAGTGCAAGGTCATGAGTTCAAACCCCGGTCCTGCAAAAAAATTAATTAAAAAAAAAAAGACCCTGTCTCAAAAAGTCAAAATAAATAAATAAACAATAAATCAATCCATCAGCGGCTGAGGCTGTAGTTCAGTGCAAAGGCTTTGGGCTCACTCCCCAGTGCTAAAAAAAAAGGAAAAGGGGAGCAAAGCGGCCTCTCCTGCCGCTCCCACGCGATGTACCCTTTGCCCATGGGCCCCACAGCCTGGCCTCAGTGCAGCTCCTACAACACAGCAAGCTGCGACCTTCCCCACTCCAGCTTTGGAAGGCTCCTCCCTCCGCCCTCAGCTTGAGGCGCCTCAGCCCCACTCTGGTTTCTGCTCACCACCTGTCCTCAGAGAGCCCTTCCTCGCGGGCACGTGCCCACCCGCCACCACTCTTGTCACTGACTCTACTCTCCCTGCACTTGTTCCTCTTCCTTGGTGACTACCTCTCCTAAGGATGCATCAGCTCCAAGTGGGGAAGCCCTTTGTTTTCTCCAGTGAGACGTCTCTGACACTACGTCAATGCCATGCACGGAATGGGCTGTGATGAGTTATTTGTTGGGTGGATAGAAAGAAACAGATAAGCACATGCAAATCCAGATACCCAAATTTGCATACAAGACTGAAGGTGCACAAAGAGGATGATGCACACAAAGTATCACAGACACCAAAGCTTGGCAGGGAGAGACAGATACTTCACAGGGCAAAATGCGCCATAAGCCAGGGGCCTGCACACTCACGAGACAGCACATGAGACTGAACACGTTACACAAGGAGGGAAACAAAAAAGGCCTTCTAAAATGTTAAAATCTCACCTTAAATAAATAGAAATAAACTTGTTTGGTATCTGCATCTTCTTCCTTGTGGACACAGGTAAAGAGATACTCCACATCCAACACTATTCCCAGCAGTCTGTTCATCTCTTCCTCTGACACATTCTCCAGGTGGGAAACGTGAGCAGCTTGAGATCAGACCAAAGGAACACATGTAAGAAGTCAGGCGGAAGCCGCAGGCACTTCCTGTGTAAGTAGGAGGTTCTCTCACACAAGCCTCCCCTTCGGTGCGTCAGGTTGCACACCAAACCCGAAGAGTTGGATTGGTGTCTTCACACGCGACCCACTCATGGTTGGAAGACTGCCGTGCCGGTATGCCTGGCTTCCCATCCACTGCTAGAACTGGACCAGGAGCTAATGTATTTGAGCAACATGTACTGCTTAGAGCACCGAGTCTGCTCATTACAGAGCCAAGTTCCTAGATTTCCATGTAAGCAAATTCTCCCCTCCACAAGAGGGCTGTCTGAAAAAGCTCACTTCAAGTCCTTTCTCACCTCACAAAGGATCTCTAGGCAAATCATCCCAAAACCACACAGCAGGCAGGAGCACCCCAGGGCTGGGGATATTTCCCTTCTGTCCTGCCTAGCATAATCACTGCACCTGCCAGCACTTTAAGAGTGATTCTCTCAGACACAGCTTTGGGGATGCTACCCGAGGATGGACACGGAAGTACCTGAGGTGACTTTTAAAGAAAGACTAAAACATCAGAATATTAATACACTTGGGCCGGCCAGACAGCTCAGCAGATTAAAGCGCCTGCTTAGGCACTTTAGGTTTGATCCCCAACCTGCCTGACCCCACCTCCCAGAGCATGCTGAGATGGCAACTGAGACTAGGCATGGTGGTGCGCGCCTGTAATCCTAGTGCTTGGGAGGCTGAAAAACAGGAGGATCACTATGAGTCCAGTCTATGTGGTGAGACCCTGTAATAATACATTATATATATGATTATATATTATTAGATATATATTATTATAATTATTGCATACACACACACACACACACACACACACATATCCATATGGCTTTTCTTGGCCTTTTATTGGCTTTTTTTTTTTTTTTTTTTTGGTGGTACCAGGGATCGAACTCAGGACCTTGTTACTTGCCAGACAAGCACTTTTTCCACTGAGCCATCTCCCAGTCCTCTTTACCTTTTCAGAGGAAACTAGCACAGTGCTCAACCAGAAGCCTGGGACAGAAGTTGCCTGCTTCTACCTACCTGTGTCCCCACTCTGCATACTTACCACAGCTCCTGGCCTCCACCGACCAGCAGCCCCATTTCCCTACCCAGGGGCTCCTTCCTGCCACTGTCATTTACTCTGCCAAGTATACACCCCCCACAACCAACCTTCAACCGGTGACAAGAAACCAGTGACAAAAAAACCAGCGTACAGGACTGCAAGTTTGAGCCCAGCATGGACAACTTAGCAAGATCCTGTCTCAAAATAAAAACAGCTATAGATACAGCCCAGTGCAGACACCCAAGATTCAGTCCTCATATTGGGGGAGAGGAGGAATGAGTTACACTAAGCCTATAGCCAGGAGCAACAGTGCACGCCTGTAATTCCAGCGCTCAGAATGCTGACACAGGAGGATTACCACAAATGTGAGGCCACCTGGGCTACATGATGAATTCAAGGCCCGCCGGACATATCTAGCAAGACCTTGTCTCAAAACACAGACAACAAAAAACCCCCACAGAAATCTACAGAAAATAAATTGCTACAGAACTCATGACACGAGGTTACTGCTATGGAGACCTCTGGCGTACATTCCCTAATTGAACGCCCCTCATAGAGTCTGTGCCCACGTGTACCACATCAGTGGCAGGTGAGAGGGCCCTCCCCGACACTCGGGCCTACTCCAGAATCACCCCTGGTAATTAACCTTCCGAAAATCAGTCTGAGCCCCATGGCTCTACTGTGCATTCACCAAATGCTCAAGGACTTGTTTGATCTTCCTGTTACCAGCCATCAGCATTTGCTCTCTTGGGTACTACCCGGTTCCTCTGCTGCTTTTTTAGGATGTCTGTCTATCTGTCCGTCCATCCGTCCATCCGTCCGTCCGTCCGTCCGTCCGTCTGTCTTCCTGTTACTGTCTTAAAAGAACTGTAGGTATTAACCTTTACTCTGCCATATTCATTGCAAATGCCAATACATGTTGGGAGGTTCGTGCTTGCTTAACTTGATCTGCTTGAATAGAAATTCAATTTTTAGAAACTTAAATCTATGGTTGGCTTCCCCTGCCACCAACACTGAGAGTTTATCCCAGAACCTAAATATTGAGTCAGGTTTTTTTTTTTTTTCCCCACACAATGTCTTACTAAATTGCCTGGAGTGGCCTCAAATTCATTTCCCTAGTAGCAAGGTTTGCAAGGGTGCATCACTGCACCTGGTGTGCATTCTGATTAAATTTAAAACATTCCGCCATGAAAATAAAAGACTGATGGACCATTCCAGATTAAAGAAACTGAAGAGAAAAGACAACCACATAGGTGAGTACAGGACACCGTTTCATGGTGATTAGAAGTGCTATGCTATAAGAGGTTAATTGATAAGATTAGAATATAAGGGGTAAATAAAATGCAAGTATCACATTAATAGTCAATGTAAATGGTTACTTAATTGAGTTTGGTTTTATTGTTGCTATTTTTGTGTGTGTTTGTTTTAATGTATTTGGTGCAGGGTCTCACTACACAGGTCAGGCTCGTAGTGACCCTCCAGTTTTCAGCCTTCCCAGCACTGGAATTCCAGGTGTGCACCACACGCTGCCACTGCAAGCCATGACCCTGGTGCGCGCTGGCTCCTGAGGACAGTGCCAGCTCTCATGCGCCCTGTGTGGGACTCGCGTAGCAGCTGGAGAGAAGCTAACATATCCCTGCTCCTTTGGACCACAGCATCTATAGGATACGAAAGCTGATCAAAGACATTTTTGTTCACGGGAATTTGAGGCCAGGGGTGGAAGAGGTAAAATTGATGATTGCAATGAAACTACTTGAATGGGCTACTGTGTAAACCCCTCATCACTTAAAACTGGCTTCCCTTTTAGAATAGAAAAAAGGAGCTCAGAGTTTTGGATTGTTTGATGAGTGCAATCAACAGAAAACAATGGAGCCACACATGCAAATTTAGAATTCCTACTGGAAGGGCTACTTGACCACATGCTTAGCATGCATCACCAACACCACTCCCAAAAAAGGGGGGAGAGCAAAAAGAACAGACAAAAATTCACTTCGATATGTTTTATTTATAACCTAACATATAGCCAAGTATTACTCTGTTATCTGTTCTACATAAACAATCTTTTCATTCTTTTTAGATCTCACCATGTAGCCCTGGCTGGCCACACACCCACAGCAATCCTCCCCACCTCAGCCTCCCCAGTGCAGAGATTCCAAGCGTTTGCCACAAGCCCAGCTACCAAGTCAGCTCTTAAACACAGTTCTGAACACCACCAGGACCAGAAGTGTGGTGCACACGTAGAATCCCAGCATGAGGAAGGCTGAGGCAGGAGGAGGATCACCTTCCCTGGGCTCCACAGTGAGCTGAAGGCCAATCTGAACTACACAGCAAGACTGTCTCAAAAAAGAAAGAAAAAGGGGTGGGGAGGGTGCACAGTGGCAGGCAGAGAAAGAAAATATGACGTGCTATTTTCTATGAGGTAAAACATGGCATGTACCAGACATGGCCGAACAGGTCTATAATCCTAGCACTTCGGAGGCTCAGACAGAAGGATTGCCAAGAGTTCGAGACCTTTTCCATCCTGGGTCCTGCATGCAGGCCACGCCTGGCCTGTGGGATGCAATGAGCCGGACAGAGTCCAGGCATGGTGACACATGCCTATAATCCCAGCACTGGGGAGGGTAAAGACAGAAGGATCACTAGGAGTCAAGCTGCGTAGTAAGACTGTACCAAAAACATAAAATTAGGGCTGGCAAGATAGCTCAGCAGTCTAAAGCGCCTGCTTAGGCAACAGCAGGGACTACAGTTCGATCCCTGGCACCACATGCTGCACCAGCCCCACCTTCAGGGCAGGCTGAACCAGCCATAATATAAATAAATAAAGTTTAAGTAAAAAAAAAAGAATATCTTAAAAAAATACATAAAATTAAAAAAAAAAAAAAAAAAAAAAAAAAAAAAAAAAAAAAGGAGTTCGATGCAAGCCTAGGCTACACAGAAAGTTTAAAACTAGCCTGAACTACATAATAAGGCTTTGTCTAAGAAAAAAAAAAAAGAACTTTATTATTTGCACAAAGTTCTAGAGCAGGCAAGCTTGGAGGACAAGCAGAGAACGAAAGGCAGGTACTACAGGTAGTGTGAGCCTCCAGACCTAGCGCAGCACGGGAGAAAGCTTAAGGTCCTTCAGTGACCACGGAACAGCCCACTGCTTGTGACTGAGAAAAATGTCCAGACGGTGCAGAAACCAGAAGGTCCCTGCCTGCTTGGCTAAGGATAAGACTTCACTCAGAGGACAACAGATAGGGTAAACCAGGGCCTGGCAAGACTGCTCAGTGGACTAAAGTACCTGCTTCGGCAAAGCACAGGGACTAGGGTTTCATCCATGGCCCCATACACAGTGCTGGCCGCACTCCTGGCGTGTGCTGAGCCAGTGACTGCGACTGGGCATGGTGGCACCCAGAACAAGAGGACCACTAGGTCGTGTACCAGATACATGAATGAGAGAGAGAGAGAGAGAGAGAGAGAGAGAGAGAGAGAGAACGAGATTCTCCAGGAACTGCAGCACACAGGGCCAAGAACTAAGGAAAAGCATGAATTCAAGCGGTTCTGGAAGGAGGAGCGTGGAAGGAGCGTGGATTTGGAATCAACCCACGACCAGAGAAAGGCAGAGAGAAGTCACAGGACGAGGCGAACAGAAGAAGGATCAGAGTGTCACCTCTTTACCTCCTGCTGTGCCAGACTTCCCCCAACCCTGAGTGGCACATGAAAGCCCGCATGTGCCAGAGGCCAGCCAGCCAAGGGCACCGTGTGCTCACTACGCAGGCAGCCTGCCTGGCTGTGCCCCACCCGTACAGCCTATGTGCACGAGGACTGAGACGCAGTTAGCTGGGAGGGGCCTGTGCAGATAGGATGAGAGGGAAGGAAACCTGTTGAGGCAAAATGTGGAAATGACTTAAATGTTTTGAAATAGTCCACAAGCAGAACGCCGGTGTTCTCCATCTCTGTGTACACAGGTGCAGCGCCGACGAACGGATGCAGGGCCTCCTGGGCGCGGGCACTGTAACCACTTGGCTACATCCCCAGGGCTTTTCCATTTATTATTGGGAGACAGGGTCTCAGTAAGTTGCCCAGACTGGCCTGCAACTTGTGACCCTGCTGCCTCAGCCTTCTGAGAAGCTGGATTACAGGCACGCACCCCACGCCCAGCTCAGGCCTTCTCTTTACACTAGTCAAGAAGCCCATTAAAGCTCCTCTTCACGAGAGAGAGCGCGTTTCAAATGTAGGCGGGTGAAGTGGTGAACACGGCTCAGGGATTGGTCCTGGAGGATCACAGAGAATTTGAGATCAAGTGGGCCACGTAATGAGTTCAAGGCCAGCCTGGGCTACACAGTGAGAAAATGTCTCAAAAGAACACAAAATAAAAATAAAGGGGCGTGTGTGTGTGTGTGTGTGTGCGCGCGCGCGTGCGCGTGTGTCCGTCTGTCTGTCTGGGTGTGGGGGGAACACTGGGGGCTGAACGTAGGGTTTTTACACTGAGCTACAACCTCAGCCTTCCTATTTTATTTTGAGAAAGAGTCTTGTTAAATTACCCAGTTCAGGCTCAATCCTCCTGCCTCAGCCTTCCACAGACCTGGAATTACAAGCGTCTACCATCATGCCCGGCTCAAAATTTCACTTCAGCATAAAAAATAACATTAATGAGATATTTTCTATCCTGTTTTGTATACTATGCCTCCAAAAACTGGTACATCTTTTACATGTATTTACATGTCAGTTGGGATCTGCACTCTACAGATGGAGACACTAAGCTACGAAAGGTTAAATGATTTGGTACACTGGGCCAGGCCCAGAAATCTTATTTCCCAACTCCCAGTGGAGCGTTCTCACTCCTCAACAACCCTACACCTGTTTTTGGTGCCCATGAAACACGGAAGAATAATAAATAATGGCCGGCCACAGTGAAGAGACCAAAGCCCCTGTCAGGAAGCTCCATAGGAGGCTGGGGAAAGACACGCAGGTGCAATCAAGAGAATCGAGGAGCGGGAAAGCTGTGCTGGGAGAGGCACAGGAACAGTGTGCGAGGACACGCGTGTCTGACCAGTGGCTTCCAGACTGGCTGCACCGAGGAGCGCCTGCAAACGCAGCAGCGCGGCCAACTGAGGCGCACTCGGGAACCCGGCCTCCAGGATCCCTGGCAGAATTCCCTACACCACAGCCTGCACTTCGTGGGCAACAATTAAGTAATCCGCATGACTAAGATATGATAAAATGTCTGGAACTTGCTTCAAATACCTTGGAAAAGGGGGGTCGGGGTAAAACAAAGTTGGCAAGTGCTAATAATCATGAAAATGTGGTGACTACCAGGCGGTTTATGAAATTATTCTACCCCTCTAGGTGCCAGAAGTTTCCATTATAAAAACTTTTTTTTAGAAAAAGAAAAGGGGGAAGGAGTAATCTCACAAAAAGGTTTTCTAGAGCCCTTAGACTAATAAATAAACGGGAACATTCCAGCAATAACCCCAAGGGCCTGAAAATGCAGACATCTCAGTTTTAAGAAAACAGCTGAGGCCAGGAGAGTAGCTGGGAGCTCAGCATGCTCCAGGCTGGGGGACAGTCTCCAGAATCAACACAAAAGCCAACTCAGAGGACAGTGCGGGCGTAAGGAAGAGAAGAGAGCCGGGCGTGGTGGTGCATGCCTGTGATCCCAGCACTTGGGAGGCGGAGGCTGAGGCTGAGGCGGGAGGATCCATGTGAGTTCGAGATCAGCCTGGGCTACAAAAGTGAGCTCAAGGCCAGCCTGAACTGCACAGCAAGATCCTGTCTCAAAAAGACAAAAAAAAAGAAGGAAGGAAAGAGGAGGGTAAAATACTTTTACAACTATATCAGTACACTGAGAAAATCGCTGTCAGTAATACAATATGCATCCTTCCATACTTTTTCCTGAGTGTGTGTATGTGTGTGTGTATTTTTTTTTGTGGGACCAGGGTTCAAACTCACGACCCTGCACTTGCCAGGCAGGCACTTGTGCCATGGAGCTATCTCCCCAGCGTCTATATATATATTTGGATTTTGTCCCAGGTTCCTATCTCAGAGCTCATGATGACCTTGTCATTCCTGAGTGACAAGAGTCTTCTCTAATTCATAAGCCCCTCTGATCACAACTGACTTGTGCCAACCGAATGACTTACGGTGGGGCCCCACGTCAGCCCAGAATGAAGCTGGTCTGCTGAAAACCTGAGGTGAGACGATCAGAGACCTGAAACCTTCAGCCCACCACTGCCTTCCAATGGGGAGGGACGTGGCAAGGGGAGGGTTAAACCCCGTTTAAAACACCTCTTGCCAGTCCCAGAGATGCACATTTGTAATCCTAGCACCGCGGGAAGCTGAAGCAGGAAGACCACAACTTGAAGACCACTGTGAGCTAGGTGGGTAAAACCCTATCCCAACCCCACCCCCCAGGAGAAGTTTCTGGAACAAGAAAAGGTCTGAGCTTCCCGATGGGGGTGATGGCGAAAGGCTGGCACCCAGACAGGAGGGCACAGGAGGCGCTGCGCCCGCCCCACACCTCGCCTATGCGCTCTTTCATCTGGCCACGTATTCGGACCTGTCACGGTGTCCTAGGCAAACCAGTAAACTCAAGCACGTCCTGGGTCCCGGGGGCCACCTAAGCAAGCCAGGACCATGACGTACAGCTGGTCGAGCACAGCCTGGGGCTTGAAGCAGGAGCACTGCTGTGGGACTGAGCCCTTAACCTGGGGGGCCCGACACTAACTCCAGGTAGGCAGCGTCCAAACGGAATTCTAGAATATCCACATGACCTGCAGAAAGATGGACTCTTGCCTGATGTGCAGGAATGTACGCCAGTATTCTGCTTCAGGTGAAATTTTTAAAAATCAACTTACTCTTTCCTTTGTGTTGTTTGTTCTGTCTTCTAAACTAACACAAGAAGTTCATACTCAGGAAAGATCAGTGCTGTGGAGGTTTGGTTGTTGTTTCGTTCTGTGGTACTGAGACTGAACCCCCAGCCTCCACACAGAGCCGCATCCCCGGCCCTTTCTATTTTTTGAAACAGGTTCTCACTATCTTGCTAACTTGTGTGGGTTGGGCTCACACCTAAAAGCCTCCTGCCTCAGCCTCCCTGGTGCTCAGAGCACAGGCGTGGATCAGCGCATGGGCCTGGGTGCTGTGCCTGGTCAGTGTCGCGGCATTTGGGAAAGGAGTCCCCTCCCCTGGTGAGGCCTCATGGTTAGGAGCTCTGAGACACGCACATGACAGGACGACCCCAGCGCAACACAAGCTCATCTTCCCTTTGTCTAAGCTCTGGGACTACCGGTACCTGTGTCCTAACAGTTATTTTCTTTTTTTTTTTTTTTTTTTTTTTTTTTTTTTTTTTTTTTTTTTTTTTTTTTTTTTTTTTTTTTTTTGTCTTTTTTTTGAGACAGGGTCTCACTATGCAGTTCAGGCTGACCTTGAGCTCACTTTTTGGAGCCCAGGCTGGTCTCGAACTCGCACTGATCCTCCTGCCTCAGCCTCCCAAGTGCTGGGATTACAGGTGTGCGCCACCACGCCCGGCCTAACAGTTATTTTCTTGCTTAAATTAGACCTTAAGCTAGGTGTGGTGGCGCACAGCTATAATCCTAGCACTTGGGAGGCTGAGGCAGGAGGATCGGTGTGAGTTCGAGACCAAAGCAGCCCGGGCTACAAAAGTGAGCTCAAGGCCAGCCTGAACTGCATAGTGAGACCTTGTCTCAAAAAGACCAAAAAAAAAAAAAAAAAAGTAGGCACAATGGTAATAACTATTTGTGAGCCAAAGGCTTGTCTAAACTTCTTACACGTATTTACAGCTTCAGTTTCTTAGTATCACAAATAAGGCTATAATCAATGTGTTTTTCAATTACTTTGAACACTCATCCTAATTTATACAAAAGATAAATTTCAGTCCTGGATTTCGCAAAAGGGAAACATTTTTTTTTCATTCATTTTTACTATGTACTGGCAAATAAAGGAATCTGATTTCAAAGCTTGGCAAACATTCTGGCTTAAAGATTTTTTAAAAACTATTATTCTTTCTATACAGGGTCTCGATACACAGTTCACACTGTAGTGATCTTCCTGTCTCAGCCTCTCCAGCACTGGGACTATAGGTATGTGCTACCACACCCAATTTCGGGGTCAGCAATGCATGTGGTGCCGGGGATCGAACTCTGGACCTCGCACTTGCCGGGCAGGTGCTTACGCCATCGCCCTATCTCCCCAGCCCAAGATTTCTTGAGACTTGATTTTTATTGCATCATATTTCCAGAGGCTAACATAAATAGCACTCAGAGGGGGTGGGGAGATAGCTCCATTGCACAAGTGCCTCCCTGGCAAGTGCAAAGTCGTAAGTTCAAACCTTGATATCACAAAAAAAATTAATAAATAGCACTCAGTCCACAGCTCATAGACGAATTGTAAAAATGGTAAATTAAAAGCAAGGGCAGCTTCATAACTTTTGGAATCTTTTATAGCTGAAGGGGAGGATAACTGGGTGTTTAAGACCAGCCTGGGCTACAAAGTGAGCTCCACAGCCAGCCTGAACTGCATAATAAGATCTCATTTCAAAAAAAGAAAGAAATAACAGTTTATATTATTTCAGTCACAAGTTCAATCAACACAATGATATAATTCTTAGTGTGTTTATTTCTTTCTGAGATCTATGCTACTTCTTTTTTCAGAAAGTTACTCCAGTCTGATAACTTCCTGGGGGGTGGGAGTGGGGCAGAAAATCACATTATCTGATTTTTTTGTTTTCTCTATTAAAATAATACTGAAATACTCAGCAGCTAAGCACAAAATAAAACCTCAAATTCAACCTAACACCATGCTAATCTTGCGGTCTGACAATGCACCTTTTTATTTCTACTTTTTATTTATTATTTATCTTTGAAACATGTCCTCATGTGTAGTCCAGACTGTCTTTGAACTCGCTATGCAGCCCACGCTGGCCTCACACTCACCTTGGCCCTCCTGCCTCAGCCGCCTGAGTCCTGGAGTTAGAGGCACGCACCACCACGCGAGACTGACAACACACCATTTAAACCAGAAAGAATCTCAAGAGAGAAAAATTACGGTGAGAAAAGCCACCCACTGATGAACGCCCCAGTGGAAGAAGCAAGAACCTGGGTGTGCACTTGGTTCCCAAGACGGTGCCCTGGCAGCGGGGGACAGCGAGCTGCACTGTGACACTGGACAACTGAAGCCGGAAAGCAAAAATAACGTTCCAAGAGCCTCTGCAAACTGGAATGCTGGTAGCTGGGAAAACTAATCCCCCACTAACTTTAACGTACTCAAGACGGATTCCAAAAACTTTTTTTTATCTTTGGGCTGGAATGTAAGCTCGGTGGCAGAGCACAGGCTCGACACACAAGAGAACCCAGGTTCAACCATCAAGATCAAAAAAAAAATCTAAAGCCCATGACACCGCAGGACCCAGAACTCACCGAGGGCGTGGCTGCAGCTCCGGCAGGACTCGGTGAGACTGACAATGATCTGCTGCAGATCGGCTCTGGGGGGCGTGGGGGAGGGGTTGGGGTTTTTCCAGCCATTACATTTACAGGACTCCTCAGCCTAAAAAAAGGAATAAAGAAAATTCTGTCACAAGCAGCGGTGGACGGATTGTGTGACCTGAGAATCCCACCCACTGGTTAGATGTCAGCGGATCCCCTCCACAAAGCCCACTTCAACTGTGTGATTTCTCTTATCTGTGCAAAAGAAACAGAAGCATCAGTTGAGAAGATGCCAGAACTACACTGCTGGGACCCAGATGAGGACCACCCGGATGCCAGTCCCCCAGCTAACCCTTAAAAGCTGAGCTCCTGTGCCACAGCACGCCTCCTCCAGCTCACTGAGCTGCAGGCATTCCCTATCTGCCTTCTCACTTTCCAATTAAAATGTTTTTCTCAGAGAAAAGGAAGGGAAAGGGAAGCCAGAAAAGAAGGGATAGAGAGGTAGCCCAGTGGCACAGCACTTGCCTAGCAGGCACAAGGCCCAGTGTTGAAACTCCAGCAGAGGGTGGGGGGAGGGGCCGCTCCACTGCCCCAGAGGGGTCCACGGAGTGGCCAGTTTGGAGACAGGCCACTGCCAAAGCTTCCCAAGACAAGGAGCACACACGCCTGAGGCTCCGCATAGTTAAGGCTGGGCTTTGCAGACAGCCAGGCTCCAGCTCCAGCTCCAGCTCTGCCCCAGGGAAACACACGAGCCCAGAGCAGAATGCCACTGGGACGGGGTGGGGAGACCCAGCCAATGCCACAGGCATGGGCTCCCTCACCAAGTCTTTTGTGGACACCCAGATTTAAAAAGAGAGAAGACAGGGGCCGGCAAGATGGTTTAGCGGTCTAAAGCGCCTACTTAGGAAAGCTTAGGCAACTGCAGGGACTGCGGTTCGATCCCGGCACCACATGCTGCGCCAGCCCCACTCCCAGGGCAGGCTGAGCCAGCCATTAAAATAAATAAATTAATTAATTAATTAAAAATATCTGAAAATTATAAAAAAGAGAGAGAAAGGACAGCATCAGGTATCTGAGGTTCTTACCAATGTGTCTTTCCCAGCTTTCCTGTACTAGAACACACTATTATATTAGCAATACTTAACAGACATCTTCCTTGATGCTGGACAGAGTAGTGCACACCTGTAATCCCAGCACTCCGGAGGCTGAAGCAGGAGGATTGCCATGAATCCGAAGCCAAGCTGGGCTACACAGTGAGTTTAAAGCTATCCTGAGCTACATGGCAAGACCCTATCTCAAAAAAATAAAAAAAAAAGAAAAGAAAAGAAAAAAAAAAGAGGATGGGAAAAAGAAATCTTCCTTAGTTTTGTCACATACTCTTCCTACTTCCCTACCTTTGTCGACAAGAGTGAATGTGGTTTCACCTTTCTGCAGTGACCTGGCTTTGGAGGCGGGGGCAAGCACGGAAAGGCCACCACGTGTTCTGTCAGTTGTGGCACGGTGCTTCCTCAAGTCCCAGGACTGTCATGCTTGCTCACTGCAAATCGCTGACACTTGGGTCGACTGCCCCCTTTCCCACTATTCTCTTTTTTTTGCGGAGGTGAGCAGGATTTCACGACACAGTTCGAGCTAGCCTTGTGCTCACTTTTGTAGCCCTTGGCTGGTCTCGAGCTCGAAGAGATCCTCCTGTCACAACCTCCCGAGTGCTGGGTATTATAGGCATGTGCCACCATACCCGGTTCCCTGCTGCACGGTGAGTGACCGGGGAACGGAACCAAGACCATACGGAATGCAATGTCGGGGATTGAACTTGGGGTCCTTGTGTTTGCCAGGTAGTTGCTTATGCCTCTGAGCTATCTCTATGGCGCCTCCCCCACTCTTCTCTACCTCACTATCACTCTGTGTTTTCTGATTCTACTCTACAGCGAGGAAACCACAAAATCAAGGATTGCAGTCCACGTAACGCAGAGATGTCGCTAATGGCCTTCCACGTGCACTGTGCAGTGAGGCAGCCACTGGGCACACAGGCATGGAGCCCCTCCAACCCACAGTCCACAGATGCTCCACAGACACATACTGCACACCCAACACAGAGGACAGACGCAAACAGAAAGCACAAGCCACCTCGTTAACGTGGATACTGACTACACGCAGTGGCACCTGGGCTTACAACTGCTTTTGACATGAATAATAATTCGGTGCGCAAATAGAAGCATGTGGCAAGACTCCGATTTTGTTTTCAAATTCTCCATTCGGTGGCAAACATGACTGGGGCCACCTTTCCCACAAAAACCTGACCTGGCCATCTTTGCCAGGACTGCGCAACAAATTAAGTTCATGAACATCTGTGGCATTTGGATATTGTTTTTGTTTGTCTTTCTGAGATAGGGTTCTGGTTGACTTTGAACTCACCTTTTCTCTTTCTTTTTTTTTTGGTACCAGGGATTGAACTCAGAACCTTGTGCTTGCCAGGCAAGCACTTCTGCCATTGAGCTATCTCCCCAACTTGAACTCACTTTATAACCCAGGCTGACCTCAAACTCACAGCCGTCCTCCTGCCTCGGCCTCCTGAGTGCTGGAATTACAAGCTTGCACCATGTCCAACTACATAATGAGCTTTGAACGTATACAAAAGAAATAATGGAAACTAATTTCAGTTAGATATGGTGCCACATGCTTATAACCAAGCAATCTGGGATGCTGAAGCAGATCATAAATTCATGCTCATCCTTGGCAATTTTAGTGACTTACTAACACCCATCTTAAAATTTAAAATTAAAAAAAAAAATCACAAAGACAGCCGGGCATACACCTGCAACCCCAGCATGCAGGAAGCGGAAGCTGGAGGATCACCATGAGTTTGAGGCCAGCCCAAACTACACGACAATGTAATCACAACTCTTGGGAGGCTGTAAATAGGTGGATCACTATGAGTGCAATCTAGTAGTGAGACCCTGAACACCCTGTAGATCCTCCCCTAAAATAAAAAAATAAAAAAACATGTAAGTTGGAGAATGGAGAAGTGACACAGCCCTGTATGAAAAGTTCAAGGTTCAAAAACCAGGACAGTATGAGTAAAAAAATTAAAAATTAAGCCAGGCATGGTGGCGCACGCGTATAATACCAGCACTTGGGAGGCTGAGGCAGGAGGATCAGTATGAGTTCGAGAGCACCCTGGGCTACAACAAGTGAGCTCAAAGTCTGAACTGCATAGCGAGACCTTGCCTCAAAAAGACAAAAAAAAAAAAAAAAAAAAAAAAAAATTAATTTTATCTGTTTTTTTTTTTAAGTTTTTAATGAGATTTCTAAAACATCTAAAATGGCTGGGGAAATAGCTCAGTAGAATAAGCGTTTGCCTGGCAAGTTCAATCCCCGGTTCCACAAAAACAAAAACAAACAAACCAAAAAAAAAACCCTGGTCCTTGCATCTGTCTAAGCAGGCACTTTGTTCACCTGTCATTCTTGTCTTTTAGATTTGTGCTACTTCTAATATAACTTCAGTTACTGCTACACTCTCTCTCAAATAAATGATTGGTTTACAAGAAAAAAAAAAAAAAGATAAAATGAATAAAACATCCAAAATGGCACCTGTGCCGTCGCACCTGCCCTGTGCTGGTCTAGAAAGCAACACACGCGCTTTTCAGCAGCTCTGGCTCCCGAGGCTCCGGTCTCCGCTTCCGTCTCGCACCCCAACCTCACTACCAGGGCTGCAGAAGTCTAATTTGTAGAAAACATCTGCGTGGCTGCTGCCTTGATCCCACACACAACATTTCCAACATAGAGACAGTTTCAGAGGAATATGCATTACAGGAGAGCAGAAAAAGGAAGTTCAAATGATAGCAGCGGCAAGGAAAGCAGAGCAAAAGTAAAACTGAAATGTAATTTTAAGAAAGGGCCAACCAAGGCAGAAGAAAACTCTGCTTTTGAACACGAACCCTTCCTTCCCAGCAGACCCCGCGAACGCCACGAATCTGACAAACTCAAACCACTCGCTTCTCTGCTCTGTCACAATGAGGACGGGAAGCAGGTGCTTGTCCACGCTGCCCTGATCCCGTGAGAAGCTCAAGGGACTCAGAACCTTGCTCAAGGGAGCGAGCCATCCACCTGCTCAGCACTGAAAGGTCTCTGCCACGATGTTCCTGGCACACTCTCAGAAGAACTGGCCCTCAAGAAAGGACAGCACAGCAGAACAGGTCACTGCAGGAGTCAGAGAAGCGCTCTGCCTCCCTGCCATCCTGCGCAAACGCAGGCTACGGTCAGGTCAAAAGTGTGCCCGGGTGCTCAGATATTAAAGGTTTGGTCCCAGCGGAGCGGTGTAGAGGTGGCGCCTTTGGGAAGGACGGCGGGGCTCTAACTTCATCTAAGCCATCGGTGGGCTTATAAACGGGAGCCGTTATTGGGAGGTGATGGAAACTCTAGAAGCTGGGGCCCAACTGGAGGATGTAGGTCACTGGCAGTGTGCCACGGACGGGTCCATCCCCCACCCCCTCCTCCTGCTCTAATTCCCCACTGATGCTGGCGAGCCGCTTCCCCCACTCACTCCTACGGCCAAGATATTCAGCCTTTGCTCTGGCCCCACAGCAAGAAAGCCATCTAGCACTGGACTGAAATCTCAGAAACCATGACCCAAAAGACACCCTTTCTCCTATAAGCTGCTTTTTCTCAAGTATTGTGTCATAACAAGAGATGGTGTTTAATAGTAGGATGCACATTTGCAGCTGTCATTTTCCCCCACTCCATCAGGAAAGACAGGACGCTGAGTCACCAGAGACAACTGCAGACCCTTAGGAACCCAGCAGTGGTACCAGAGAAGCCTACGTAACAAGCCTTGGTGAAGCCAGCTCTGTCCACCATCAGCTCCCTTGTACTGTAGATTCCCTCCTACAATCTGCTGCCCCTAGCAACTTAGAGTCCCTTTCCCAGGCTTGTCATATCTCTCAAAATGACTTCTTTGCTAAGCTGCTATAGAAGCTCAAATTTTACACAGTAGCTGGGACTTACACGATTCTCCTGTTTTGAGCCTCTCTAGCGCTGGGATTACAGGCATGTGTCACCACGCCCGGACTTGGTTGATGGCTCAGCGTGCCTGGGAGTAAGACCAGTGCGGCACATGGTGCTGGGACAGAACCCCAGTCTCTGTGCTTGCCTAAGCAGGCACTTAGTCCACTGAGCTCTCTCGCCAGCCCTGGAAACCCAATTCTAATGGCCCTTCTAGTTCCTCATCCCTGAGTGCTTGAATGTTCGTGCACAGTACACACTGTGGAAATAGGGCTGTGACCCCTTTTCTCTTGCTTATGTGCCCTTTGCTAGGTGAATCTACAAGGCCTGAGCAAATGGACCTAAATTGGTGGCCAGTTATTTTCAGGGTTCTCTAACCTCCCGCTTTTCTGTGCAGTTGGTCTGATCCAACTAGCTTTTCCAAGAGTGGTTTAAGAAGGAAAAATTGGGGCAGGGGGTGTGGCTCAGGGTAGAGCTCCTGTATTACAGGCACAAGGTCCTGGCTCGATCCCTAGCACTGTCAAGAAGAGAGACTGGGGGGGGGGGGGGGGGGGGGGGAGCCAGCAAGATAGCTCAGCAGTCTGAAGTGCCTGCTCAGGCAAGCTTAGGCAAACACAGGGACTGCAGTTTGACCCCCAGTACCACATGCCATGCTGGCCCCATCCCGGTGGTGGGCTGAGCCAGCTGCAAAAAAGGTGATAAAAAATAAAAATAAAAAGAGCAGGTGACGTAGCTCAATGATGGAGTTTTTCTCGGTCCTACTGCCAACAGCAGGAAAAAGCACAGGCGAAGACCCAAAACTCTAGGTTGAGGGGACTGCACTTCAAGTCAGATCTAGCACACAGGGGACTCACTGAACACTATTCATTTGAAGGCCTACTATGTGCCCAGTACCACTGCTATGTAAAACAAGGAAACAAAGCTGCTCTCTGGTGCAGCTTATGGTGAGGCTAGGAGAAGCAGCAAGAGCGGCAACACCGGTAAGCTGCACGGTGTCCAGGAAACTAGAGCGCACTGGGAGGAAAATAGGATGGTGAGAGCGGGCAGCTGAGGAGGGGGGTGGGGTGGGGGGTGTGCAGGTAACATTCTCACAGGGCCTCTCTGAGAAGGTGGCTTTAGGGCCAAGACTTCTGGGGAGGGAGACCGCCCTGCAACCTGAGAGCGCACCTGGGAACACAAGAGGGCAGCCCAGGCCACCAAGGGAAAAGGTCAGTGAGCAAACCGCTGCGGGTGGGCGCGAGGCGAGGTGGGCCCGGGCCGGAAGCCTCAGGTCCCCACCAACGCTGCTCCTGTGCTCACACGCACCGCCAGGGCCTGCCAGCGGATAAGGGAGAGCAGGAAAACCTGAGGCAGGAGGACTCCCAACACCATTCTGTCTTTTTTCTCCTTTTTGCCTTTTTTCCTGCAGTCACTACAAGAAGCAGCGATGGCTGTCGAGGTTTAAAAAAAAAAAAAATCCAGCCGTTTTCCTTTCTGTTAGTCATTATTTACATGAAAAGAAAAAAATCTTCATATTTCCTTTGTCTTTCCATTTCAGTCCAGAATGAGTTACGCACCGTTACACAGGAAAGCTACACTGTGATTAACACAGTCCAGCATTTACAAATCCCTTTGACATCTGGGTGGAAAGGGACACTTAACACTTTAGCCAGGGCCCAAATAAGAATGTGAAATTCTGTCACAAAGACAGCAAGGTGTCTACTCAAAGGATTCCTACAGACTAAGAACCAGGATGTACAGCAGAGTTGGGGCGTAATGACCGGAAAGGCAAACCTCCAAAGAGTTACGGAACATGAGACTCTTTCCCCAGCCTCCTAAGTAACACTTTAACTTTTGACAAGCGACATGGATTTGGCATCTGGGCACATCGGCAACCACAGCTCAGTCGCCTTCCTTGTCAGGCTGCCAAGGACAAGGACTACACCTGGCAGGAATAAAAGCGCCTGCAGCCAGCACTGGTAGAGTGGGAGAGAACAAAGCACCACCACGTCACACACGGTAGTAGAGAACTGAAGGAGCCAGCCAGGCCTGGTGCGCACATCTGTGATCCCAGCACTGCGGGAGGCTGAGGCAGGAGGAGCGTACAATCTTGCTCAGACTGGGCAACCTAGTGACTGAGGCCCTGAGAGGCCACGGGGGCATGGCAGGCTGGCTGGACACACGACGGAATCTGTCCATCACAAATATCCACAGCAGAGGCTGAAGTAAGATACAACCATGTCACCTGACCCTGACCTGTCAACCACAGCCAAATGCGTGGACACAGCAACTTCTACCCAACTGGCTGGGAGTGCAGGCATGCACCGCCACACCCTGCCTTTCTTCTCTTCTTTCCTTTGCCCTCTTCTTCCCTGACTTGAAATAAAAGTCATGTCTAGCAGCTCACCAGCTGCCCTGGCCAGTTCTCTGTGCAGGACAGAAAGAGCCTGAAATCACCGCACCCCGCGCTACCAGGCAACAACTCATCTTAAAATTTTAAAATATTTAAAAGGTCTGCAGATATAGCTCAGCGTGAGGGCCTTGAGTTCAATTTCCAGCCCCTGGGCATGGTGGTACTGTAATCCCAGGACTTCTGCAGGCTGAGGCAGGAAGATTATTGCAAGTTTAAGACCAGCATGGGCTACAAAGTAAGCTGAAGGCCAGCCTGAACTGCATGGCAAGACCCTGTTTCAAAAAAAGACAAAAATAAATTTTAAAAATGTTTTAAAAAGCTCTCCAAATTTTTCTCCCTGAGGGACTGCTAGAGGCCTCCTCATAACGCCTCCCCACTGAAATTTAAGCTAACAAGTAACAAGCCTTTAATGCCTCAGAAAGACAATACAGACTTTAGAGATACAGATAATTCATTATCACAACAGACTTAATGCAGTCAGCCCAGAAAGAAAAGCTTGTGCCCCTCCTTGTCTAGAACAACAGCTGTGTTCACTGGGGCTTGTATAGACCAGGGTCACAAGGCTCCTAGAGGGAGGTTTGCAATAATGAAGTCTTATATTTCCCACTCAACTTAAAAAAAAAAAAATCCCAAATATTAACCACACTTACTTACGCCACTGTGATAGAGTGCTTATGAATTCCACCATACAATAAGCCCCGGCCCCTAAAAATGTAACTGAATTCCTGGGTAACGGGTCTAGCACTGAATAAATGAATGAATGAATGAGACGAAATGAAAAGATAATTGAACAAAGATCCTTTCTAGCAAAACTAGATAATTGTGATTCACCCACTTATTAAGTCTTGGGATCTTCAGTAGTTGTTATAAAGTAGGTTTTTATTCCTTTTGTTCAAAATGACTGAAATTTGTTCAAAAGGAAAGAAGAGAGGGTGGGGGAGGGAAAAGCAACAATCAAATCAAATCCCTGGAAGACCAAGGAGGATGACGTGAGGGAGAACACCTGAGCAAAGCAGCGAGCAGTGCACAGGCCATGTCAGCCCTCGCTGCACTGTCCAGAGACAGCACGTGACAGGGAGGCCGTGAAAAGCAGCCACTGGGGCCAGGGAGACAGCTCAAGGGCTTAAGCGTCTGCCTGGCAAGCACAAGATCCTGAGTTCGATCCCCAGTACCAAAAAAAAATAAAATAAAAGTGGCCCTCCACACTGAGGTGCGTTGTGAGTGTAACATACGCACTGGATTTCAAAGAGGACCAAAAGCAAATTCCCAGTGAGCTGGAGGCGGCAGCACACTGCCGCACCCCGAGCAGAGAGGATCCCAAGTTCAAGCCGTGCCCGTGCAATTCAGTATTTTAGTAAGTTTAGTAAGTGATTTAGTAAGACCACGAAAACAATAAAAGTGAATAACAAAAAGAGGGCTGCACATATAGCTCAATGTGAAGCTCCGGGTCCCATTCCTAGGCTTATAGCAATTATTAGTAACAATAATTGTCCCACTATGAATTTTCTGTACTGATTACATGTTATAATGATAGCATTTGAACATTGGGCAAAGTAAAACACTGATATTACAGAAATTTAGTTTTCATTTTTTCTTCTCTGCCTCTCCCTCCCTCGGACCTCCTATCCCCTTTCCATGCTAACGACTGAGGTTGAACCCTCCCAGGGCCTCTCATGTGCTACGCCGGAGCTCTCCCACTCAGCTTAACATGCCATACAGGGCGACACACGCGTGCCAAAGGTCACAGACCCGGGCACAGAGACGCAGACAGCCACAGGAGACTACAGGGATGCCGAGACCGCAGCAAGGTTCTCACAGGACACACCAGCTGCCCAGCAGACGTGTGGCAAGCCTCTGCCCCAGACACGGGACAGCAACACCCTGACCTCTGACTGATGCCTCCAAGACAGTGTACAAGAAACGCTGCTGTCCTCAGCCACCTGTTCTGTGGCAATCTGCTACGTCAGCCCTAAGAAACTAGGACAGAAAATGGTACACTGCACAGGTGCCCTCACCATAATTCTACTGGACACCAGTAAACTGCAGTTTAAAGGAAATCCACCCCCGAACTCCTTGCCTTTACTATGGACCCTAAGAACTGAGCCATAACATAGTCTCAATATCCCTAAGTGGTTAAGGATGCACCCCAAGATAGCCGGGGTCTCTTGAGTTTTTCTCATTTGTGTTAGGATTTTTTGGTAGCATAGAAAAGGCACTTCCCACGCATACACATGCACCGCGGCCACTGAGCAATCTAGGCGCACAGGCAACACTTCTGAGATGTGTGAGACAGGCTACCCAAAGTACTAAAGAGGGCAAACGAGTCCTCCCAAGAACACTCGGCGCCATTCTTCTGGCTGCAAGGAGGGTGTCCCTGGCAGGCGCTCTGAGCTGCTGCTATCAGGCCCTCCTCCACCATGGCCTTCACCTCCCCCCTTACAAGTGTTCCAGCCGGGCAGTGTTCTTTGAGATAAGAAGAATCCCTTCCGAACACCTTCCTGTATCTCTTCTTAATTAGCCATGACAGCTGCTGTCTAGGAGAACTCGCAAAGGGGCCCTGCGGCTTTCACAAATACCAGCTGAAGGAGAGCCTTCTAGGGAGTGCACTGCCAGGCCAATTACTGCAGCAGCAGCAGCAGCAGCAACAGCTGCCGCCACCAGCAACCGGGACACTAGGAGCCGAGGTCACTGGATGACTTCATCTCCCCCCACAGCAGGTCTCTGCTGAATCAAGAAGTTTTGAAAAAAGGGCCAAGACACTGCTTTCAACCAGCTTCTGGTAAAGATGTTTCTGTCCTAATAGAATACCAGGTTAGAGGTCAGGGGAATGCATCAAACTGTAGGCAGAAGCCAGGGTGGATGGCAAAAAAGAAGATAAACCTGAAGAACAGGTAGTCAGAGCCCAGGCTGCAGAAAGACGGGTAGAGGGAAGCTACCGCTCACTTGGTGCCAATGTGTGAAATGGGTGTGAGGGTACTTGGGTGATATCCAGGGAACAGAAGACAGACAACCAAGCTGCCCAGCAGAATCCTGCCGTGCTTAAAATCCTTGGAAGTCACATCTGCTGGAATACTGAGGCCGGTGGCAGGGCTGCCCCCCAGCAAGACCACATGATGGGAAATTAATGGAGGAAACTGCCAGCCCAACATTTATTAACACACTGAGAAAAGCACTCCTGCATTATCCTTATCTCCTGCTGTGTGATAAGGCACCCTTACTTGGTGAGAAAGCCAACGCTTTAGGTGACAAGAGCCATGCTTGAGGTTACCCAGTCTACCCAGTAAAAGCTCAGGGCCTGCCCAGGCAGATCGCTGGCCCTGAGGTTCGGAGTGGGGAGGTCCTCACTCCCTACTTCTCCGCTCCAGGTGGAGCAAAGGCAGAGATGCTCCAAAGTCAAGACTCCAGTGGAGGGTGTGGCTCAGCCGTAGAGCACTTGCCTGGCAGCTGTAAGACCTTGGGTTTGACCCCAGCGTCACAATAAAATGAGTAGGAAAAGTTGATGGGCCCGCGAGAAAGCTTGGGCAACCACAGGGACTGGGGTTCGATCCCCAGCACCACATGCTGTGCCAGCCCCACCCACAGGGTGGGCTGAGTCTGCCATAATATAAATAAAAATTTTTAAAAACCTTAAAAAAAAAAGGAAAGTTGAGAGCCACTTCCCAGCTGAGCATGACTGCACACGGGCAATCCCAGCTACCTGCAGTCTGACCACAACCTGGAGTCAAGCCTGCGCAATTTACAGTAACTGTGTCTCAAAATAAATCATCATAATAAAGAGGAGGAGGAGACACAGCTCACTGTTCCCTGGGTTCCATCCCGGGGGTGGGGAGAGTTCCCTATAGCTTCTCTCCAACTAGCAGAGCTATGATTAAAAAGAGAGACAGGAAGAAACAGCCAGGCATGGTAGTCTGTCGTGCCAGCACTCGTGAGGATGAGGTGGTCCAGCCACGTATGGAAACAGTTGCGCAGTTTATTAAAAAGTTAAACGTAGGGCGAGCCAGATAGTTCAGCAGACTGATGTGCCCGCTTAGGCAGAGTACAGCGGCAGCAGCAAGGGGTGAGGATGAGGGGTTGGGGGGTGGGGGGACTCGGTCCCCAGTAAGCCTGCCATGCAGGCCCCGCCCCTGGACAGTAACTGAAACTGGGAGTGGTGACGCACCCCTGTAATGCAGAGCTTGGGATGCTGAAAACAGGAGAACCACTATGAGTGATCTACGTAGTGAGACTCTGTAGATCCAGTCCTAAATATGTTTTTTAAAAAAGTTAAACATACATCAATGAAGTAGAATAAACAGGGAGTGCCTGCTTAGATAGACGGCAGCAGCCGTCTGGTTTGATCCCTGCATGCTGTGCTGGACCCGCCCTTGGGGTGCAGACACAATTGAGACTGCACAGGGTGGCGCCATAATCCCAGCTCATGGGAGGCTAAAAACAGGAGAATCACTAAAAGTCTGATGTGTGTAGTGAGACTCTGTAGATCCTGTCCTATATACAGAAAAAAACAAAAACAAAAATGGATTGCCTAGCACAGGTAAAACACTGGGTTCCATCCTCAGCAGTGGAGAAAAAAAAATTCAAATCCCTAAACCTGAAACATAAAACTATAAATCTTGCCAGGCATGGTGGTAGCTGACTGTAATCCCAGCATTTCTAGAGGCTGAGACAAGAGGATTATGGCAAACTCAAGACGAGTCTGGACTACTAAGTGAGCTTAAGGCCAGCCTGAACTGCGCAGCAAGACCTGTCTGAAAAAGACCAAACGACAGCAAAACTAGAACACATAGGGAGGGCCACGCATGGTGGCATGTAACTGTACTCCCAGAAATCTGGGAGGCTGAGGCAGTAACAGTTGAAAGTTTATGCCCAATCCCAGTCAGATCAATGTAGCAACTCAGTAGATCCTATCTCAAAAGAAGAAAGGGCTGAGGATTTAAAAAAAAAAAAAAAGTAGCTCAGTAAAACCCGAGTTCAATTCCCAGTACCAGGGAAAAAAATTAACTGATAAAAGTATCTATTATTCAAACTTTAGAAAAAAAAAAAAAAAAAAAGGAAAGGAAATTCTGTGCCACCACATGAAATAAATTTGTCAGGTAAAATAAGCCAGTTACAACAGGACCAATGCTATATGCATCAGCTTATCAGAAGTGTTTAGAGGGGCCAAGTTTGCAAG